>CM077829.1:19587384-19869313 GCA_039720395.1 Liquidambar formosana | reverse complement strand
AGCTCCATTCTGATTGGGTGTTAATTAATCGCATTATCTTCATAAACAAAATCTCTTTGTGTACATCTTTTGGACGGCAATACAATGTTATATCTTTATATTCTGGAAGCCAAACAACAAAAATATCGTAATGACAAAATTATTTCTGCCAAGCATTATTTTGACTAATCGACCTTGGCCTCATGATGAGAAATGAGACAGTCAATGAATTACACCCCAACAATAGCTACCAGGACCTGCAAAAATATATGCAAAGAAATAAGGTTTTAGTGATGAAGTTAAAACCCTTGTCTAGAACACACATGCTACCCGTGTGAGTTACCAAACAGTTTCAGAGGGTTCCAAGAAGAGCCCAACAGCCTGTTCTACAATAATACATTGTTAGCCATAATCCCATAGATTAATAATCGGATCCAATCGAATCATTGAACCAATGGGATCTTGTATTTTATTATTCATTAGTTTTAAGGCCCAAGTAATAAAAAACCGACGCAAATAAATTAAGTATATACCTCCTCCCCATGACATCAATACCCTCCAAACAATGAAAGCCCCCCACCATCTTCCCACTGTACTTGTTTAATACTATTAGCTCCAAGTATGAAATCACATATGTTTGAGAAAATTCAGTATACTCATACAGTCAAACTATATGCACACTCTCTCCATACCCAAAAACATGCCTTCAACGTGATGGATAGCATATATATGACCAAATCTAATATTAAAAATTACCCAGAGGTCCCATTCGAATGTATTATTTAATTAGTTTCCTTTTCTTATTCTCTAATTTGATGACAATTACACTCATGACTCAATTAATTCAATATGGTCATACTGATCTGAACCCAAGTGTTTTGAAACATTTAAAAGCAGAAGGCTTAAATCTCTTCATCAAGAAGCCAAAATTTTCCTTTCAGATATGGATAAGGTTCATCCTCTCTCACCCATTTCTTCTTCTTCTTCTTCTTCTCCCACTTCTTCTTCTTCAGAGAGGGAAACGTTTACTATATGGATGAAATCACTTGTACTACGAGGAAATGGATGTACAGTTTATAATTCAAATGGCGAGATTGTTTACCGTATAGATAATTATGACAGCAAGTGCAGCAATGAAGTTTATCTCATGAATCTTCGTGGCAAGGTTCTCTGCACCATACTTCGAAAGGTATCGCGAACCAAAGTATTTTCATAGTTATACGACTGATGATCACCTTAGAAAATAGTTTTAACTGATTTGGGTTTTCTTGTTTATGACTGTTTGTGCAGAAATGGGCTTCCCGGAGTTGGGATGGCCATAAGTGCAACGGTCCTCCTAAAGTGAAGAATGAGAAGCCATGGTTTCAAGTAGAAAAAATTGTAGACTTTAAAGGGAGGAGATTCAGCATATCTAGCTATGGTCGGATGTGATAGAGCTCAATCAAGTTGCTATAGGATAGAAGGATCACCTAGCAAGTCAGCATTCAAGATAACTGGATAGCGAGCAAGGACTAGTTGCAGAGGTGAGCCTTCTGCATAGTAGGCTTTTTTGTGTTTTTTTACATATAGAAATTCTTTTCTTTCTGCCACTTACCGTCTTTTTAACAAAATTGAAGTTTATATAGTGATGATTAGTGATAGTAACCAACTCTTGTGATAATTTGTACAGGTAACGCGAAAGCAATCATCTTCAGGGTTATGTTGGGAGATGATGTTTTAAGTTGGTAGTGGAGCCTCATATAGATCATTCTCTTATCATGGCTCTTGTAGCTGTGTATGGATTGATTGGTCATAAAATGTGAACAACCTTCTCAGTCATCATTTCTGTATTGAATTTTCTTCTTGATGAAGAAGTATTAGTAAAGATTAATTATAATCATTAAGAACCAGAACTCTCTCACTGCTGTGATGATGAACGGCGGAGGGCTTTCAATTTGTGCATCATATGCAAACACTTCAGCATTCTCAAGCAGCTGTGAAGATGAAGTCCAAATTTAGACTGCAATTGATAGGATCCACATTTCATTGCCCTTCCTTCTATATGAAAAATTGTACATCCTTAATTATTCTTTTATTAATTTCAATTTTATCATTCATCAGTGATTCTTTTTCTTCTCCCATTTTTTTTCTTTAATGGAGAGAGCTGTTCACTTTGTGGATCCTCTAATTGTATATCATCTTGTGATGTGGCAAGAAAGAGTTACGCAAAACAAAAGAATACAAGTGTTTGAATCATGGATATTAATGTGATGATCTGGGTGCAATAGTGGATCATTAACTTGAATGAGTTAATATATACATGCATATGTGCAATACAATAAGTAAATATAAAAATAAGTTTAAAAATAAATTATAACTCACTTTGTGGAAATTCAGAGGAGCTTTCTGAAGTACAGGAAGCCTACAGTTTTTTTTAACCTATCAGCAATATAGCTCAATTGTATTACGAATGGGACTGACAATCTTATATGCCAATTAAGAGGATTATTGCAAAAGGACCAACATAGCTGAGTTGCTCCAACCATTTGGTCCCCTTACTTGTTTCACCTTTTTATCCTGAAAAAGATTCATACAAGTTGTTTCACCATCCAAAAGTTGTAAGTAGAGTCCTATGAATTAAATAAATCAAGCTAATTTCCTTGGAAGTAATTCCTTTACAATGGATCCAGCATATTGACACTGGATTTTTATCTCAATAATAATCCCATGCATGTGTGCAGCTGCTGGTCAGGGATGTACCAACCGCAAAGATATTTGACTATAGAGAAGCCACCCCTCATTCTGCCTTCCCCTGCCCAAAAATATTTAATAGTCCCTGCAAACTTCCATTCTGTATCTGTAAATTATGGGTTATTGGAATTTTCATATGAAACACATACATCAGTACAGGAATTGTATGATTGAAAGCTAGTAGCTCCATTATTGTTGTTGTTGTTCTACAAATTTGATACATTTGGAAAATGATGCATTATTTGGCAAGCCAAACAACAACTAATATCTGAAAAAAAGTGGGCTCAATGCACTGCAATGGAGTTTTCCTGGTGACTTTTATCTGTGCATCTACAACATCGAAAAACAATTCTTTTGAAAGATAATATATTAGAGATATTGTCATGGATTTCTTTGTCCTTTTTTTTGGTTTTATTATGGCTTATTGTACTATAGTGGTGGGAAAACCAAATCTACTTTAGCCATATATAGGGACCATGCAATCAGAGATGATGTGGTGGTTTACACTCATACTACACATACAGTAATTGAAAAGAATAGGAGGAAAGGTTCCAAGTTATTTTGACATGATCAAGGACATGAAGAATGGAACAATAACTAGCATGAAATATTAGTACTAAACATAAGTGAATCGCCAATGACTCTTAGATCTAATGGCATGTCCTATCCCAATGAGGATGTGAGGTTTGCGGAAGTTTTGGTTTCGACTCCATGTGGGTGTATGTTCTCCTATCGTTTGGCAAAAAAAAAAAAAATAATAAGGACACAAGTGAATCTCCTTTACAATGGGACTAAAATCATTGGTCAGCACTGAATTCATGTCAATGAATGGATGACTCAACAATTGTAGAAAAAAAATAATGTGGCATATGAATTCACTCTAATCGGGGCCTCTTTTAGTTGGTTGTTTAGAGTTTTTTCTTAATTCTATAAATTAAAGAAATTAATTAACTACAACATTTTATAAAGTTCTTATATTCTAATTCAAAACAACATGATGCAAATAAGATTTTGAACTAATGATAACTTTCAAAACCTTACCACAATCTTAGTGAGATTTCCATTAGGGGAAAATAAAATGAAAACATGTTTCAAAATTTTAAATATAATTATATTTATTAAAAAAATAAAAATAAAAACTAGACCTAAAATGATTTATGTTAGACACATTTTTAACAAAATTTTCTTCCAATTGTATATTTGCATTTCGCAAATAAAAGTTCAATTAATTACGAAAATAATTATTCATTTCTAGATTTTTAGTACTTCAAAAAACTGATTAGACCATGAATACATAAGCCCCTAACCCCTTGCATGAACAAAATCATTCTCTTTTATTGTTTATTTTCCATATATATGTTCTAACATTTGGGTTTCAAAATAATCAAAAACCCCAACTGAGCCTCAAATAGAAATTGTGAAGGCTGAGGGCCGTTTGCCTGTTTTGTGAGAATGAATGAGGTATAAACAAAAAGGTCATAATCAGAGTCTCTTTGATGCTTCTACTCTTCCTTTAAAAAAAAAAAAACAAAAAGGGCACAATCTGTTTCCTGAGAATAAATAAAGAGATTGTGGTCTATTTGATCTCAATGGAATATAAAGAAAAAACAAAAATAAAAGTGGGACTCAATCTGTACTTTAAACTATATGTAAAAAAATTAGTTTAAAAAAAATAAAAATAAAAAATGTAGTGGAATCTCGTGCCCCCACTGGTCCCCAGCCTCAACTGCCCCTGTAGGCACCTTAGAATACAAAAAATCTGAGATCACCAGGATTAATTAACTATAAGAATGACTTCTCGCGTGGAGTTGAAATGAAATGGATAAAGTTCAAAAAGTGCTTCCGAAGTCTCATGTGATCCAGAAAAAACTCGTATTAATTTAGAGAGAACAGTTAATATGACTGCTAATTAATATGCAAGTTAATTAATTATATGACTACGTCTACACAGTGTTTCAGTGCTTAGCCCAAAACCACCCTTAACTAACTAACTTAATTGGTCACTATCGTCTAACCGATAAACACTAGAATTTTATAATTGATGAATCGATGAGATTTGAAGCAAAATATTGTGCATTTTCTTTGTTTATAAGAGGATCTAGGAATGGTGAAATGAATATACCGATTCCATGTATTACATGACATCAACAACCCTCCAAATAATGCACTTATTTTCTACTTTGAACTCTAGAAGTGGTCAAAAAATGTATACCAAAACTTCTAATGGGGATATATCATATATATAATGACACCACACCCATCAAAATTAATAGGATTCCATTATTTTTTTGTATGTGAAGTGAGGTTCATCCTACCATTTCAATAGAATGAGAACTTTTTTTATGGCTGGCTGATATGAGAAGTTTGAACTACTTCAATACATATTATTTTATGGGTATATTGCACTTTAGGCTTCAAAGTTTGTGTCAAGTTTCACTTTAGGGTCCAAAATTTAAATTGCACTAATTCAGTACCCGAATTATTAATTGAGTTGCAATTTGGGACCTGTTGTCAAAATTTTTTGTATTATCCCTACTTTGTACATTTTATGGATTTGAAAACCCTATTTTACCCCTATCAACAACTAATAAATTTTTATATTTTAACAAAATTTGAAACTGTCTTATCTTCTTTCTCTTTCTATATTACCTCCATCAACATCTAATAAATCTTTATATTTTCCATTTTCAAACCACAAATCTGACGGTAGAGTGCTTCAAATCTTGTTGAGATATAAAGGTTTATTAAATGTTGATAGAGGTAAAATAGGGTTTTCAAACTCATAAAAGGGCCAAAGTATGGATAATATAGAAAATTATTATGACAAATCCCAAATTGTAAATCAACTAATAATTCGGGTATTGAATTGACGCGATTTAAACCTTAGACCCTAAAGTGAAACTTGACCCAGACTTTGGACCTTTAAGTGCAATTTACCCTATTTTTATTCATACAAACATAGTTTTAACATCCGTTCAAATTAAAGTAAAGATGTATTTTTCAACTCAATTAATAATTCGGATATTTAATTGACACAATTTAAATATTAGACCCTAAAATGAAACTTAACCCAAACTTTAGATCCTTAAATGCAATTTATCCTATTTTTATTCATACAAACATTGTTTTAACATCCCTCCAAATTAAAGTAAAGATGTATTTTTTTTCCTTTTTTTTCTTTTTTTGGGCTAGCTCATGGTTTGAGGTTGAGGGGTTTAGCAGGAAGACAAGTTCTGCCCCCATTTTTCTTTTTTGTCCTTTTTGGTCAGCAAGTTCAGACTTGCTTTTTTTATTTATTTATTTTTTGGTGAAACAGACTTGCTATACCATATGGCCCACTGAGGTTTGTTTATGTACCATCTAGGTTTTGCAACATTTTCCAATTCTTACGGGTTGTTTGACAAACCTAAAAAGTTCGTTAAAAGATAGGTTTGACCAATTATAACTTCATAATATTTGATAAGTTTCTTTTTCTTATTAATTTATTGAATTTTCTACTAAAAATTAGATATAAATACGGTTTTTTTTTTTTTTTTTTTAACTAGCTGTAAGTTTATTAATTTAAAAATCAGAGAACAATTAGAAAATGAACCCAATCGGATCTAATTTTTAAAATTCCCAAACAGATGCTTAATGTAACTAGGTGTATTTGAATGATGTAGATCGATCTGCCTATTGGCAATTAATCAGTCCCTATCATAAATTGTCCCATGCTATATATATAGATAAACATGTACCTGAGCAAACAATATATGCGTCATCTGCACGCCCATAGTCCCATAGTCCATACGAAAAACGTGATACGAGTCACACATGGACCCAGCCCATAAATAAAAGACCCTTGGAGTCTCCTTTTTTGTGCCTTTTCCACGAGCTCCACATTTTCTATCTTAACATATTGGAGAGCCTCAAAAAAAAGAAAAAAAAAAAAAAAGTGTTTCTCACCAATTTAAACGCACCCCCCCACAAGCTCTTTATCCACAAACCCAACTCTTTCCTTTTACAAATGGCGAGGGTTCATCCTCACACCCCTTCTCCTCCATCTTCTTCTTCCTCTTCTTACTTGACTCTAAAGAGAGAAATATTCACTATATGGATGAAATCACTTGTAATACAAGGAAACGGATGCACGGTCTTCAATTCAAACGGCGAGATTGTTTACCGTATTGATAATTACGACAAAAAGTGCAGCAATGAAGTTTATCTCATGGATCTCCGGGGCAGAGTTCTCTTCACCATACGGCGAAGGGTACGTTTTTGAAATAGAATAGTGACTTTTGGGTAGTAGATTGAAGTGAATTGATCTTCATTTTAACTATTGTTTTATGCAGAAATTACGAGTTTTTGGACGCTGGAACGGTTACAAATGCAACGGCTCAATGGTGAAGAATGAGATACCATGCTTTCAAGTAAGAAAAAATTACAGACTTCTCAGAGGAGATTCATCCTGCCAAGTTACTGTGAGGCCCGTTGAAGGATGCCAAGCAACTTGTTACAGGTTTGAAGGCTTGGCTGGTAAAGCGGCTTTCAAGATAATCGACAGCGAGGGAGGACTTGTTGCAGAGGTAAAGCAAAAGCAGACATCTTCAGGAGTAATATTAGGAGATGATGTAATGACAATGGTGGTGGAGCCCAATACAGACCATTCCCTTATCATGGGTCTTGTGACTGTCTATGGATTAATCCGTCGTAGAATGTAAATAACTTCCGGATTATAGAATTTTCAGCAATGTCTCATGGGTGGAGTACAGGTGACTGGCGGCGAAGGTCTTAAATCGAACACCTCATGGGATTTGTACAATCTTGAAGACGATGAAGACGGGAATTAAGAAAAACAAAATCAAATTTCCTTGTGAATATTAGGAACTTAGACTAGCTCTTTCTTTCTATTTTCCTTTTTTAATTTCTTAATTACTTTTTGTTTTCCGGCTGAGAGACGTGGGGGTTTTTTTAATTACAAGAGTTTTACAGATTCATGTACTGTTGTGTGTAAAATTTTAAGACCATATATTTTCAGTAAGTTGACAAGTTGCGAAGAAAAAGTGAAAGTCTCACACCTTCATGCATGTAAAGTTTAATTAGGGATCTGTTATTTTCAATAAACTGAGAAGTTACCAAGAAAAAGGGAAGCTTTCACACCTTTATGTTTAATTTCTGCTGGCTGCTAGCTATTTGTTTGACTAAATTAAATGACTTTTAAGGGCTTCTAGCAACTGGGAATTTTTGACCTACTTGTGCCTGTAGAAATTGGACTCAAAGCTCATTACTTTTCTGATCTATAGTATAGAAAGGCTAGGTATATAGCTAAGTGGGCTCCCATATATGGCATTTGTTCAGACTACTTTTTCAAAAGCAGACGTAGCAACACTCTTTTCATGTTGCTGATTGTTTCTTTCACAGATGTTTCGGTTCAAATTAAGAGTTTCACTCGTTTTGACTTCTAAGCCTTCTTCATTATCTTTGAAGGTTTTGGGTGTTCAGACAGAAAATCTTGATTCTATGATTTTTTACAAAGTAATTTATTGGCTTATTGGTTTATTGGTATAGATAGAGCGAAGGGCCGGGCAGAGGGACTACTACTCTTGAGAGTTTCAGGAGTTCTAATCCTTCTTATGAGGATTATTTCAGTGCCCGAAAATAATATTCCAAATCTTTCGTATGTACTCCGTTCCTCGTGTGGACAAGGCCTATGTTATGGACAAAGCCTGGCTACTGAACCATGTGTAGCAGCTGCTACTGAAAATATATATGGCCCAATGGTTGGTTGACACATGTTGAAACTCACATGTCAAGCACGTGACTTTTAAACCAAAAGAACCTAAACTTGACTGAATCTTTAGTATATGACTTCTATCATATGATAATAATCGCGTTGGTGCCTAAGTATAGATTAAATCAAACAAGATAATGTTACCTTATCTCACATTTTGCCCTACTATGTGCAGTTGGGAGGATTTCAATTTTTAGGGTTTAATCATATCAGTGGGTCCCACAATTTTACTCTCCCAAATGCACATGGTAGGACAAAGTGTAAAAGAAGATAATATTACCCAATCAAACCCTAGGTGCATGGGTTAGGGATCGAATTGGTTACTTTTATCGTATGGGGAGTAAATGGCTAAAATAGTTTTATTTGCTAATCGTAATCTACCAAAGAGAGCAATTGGAAGCTTGTTTGATTGCATTGCGCAGTGATTATCAATGTGTAATATTGGTTAGGTGAAAACTCCGTACAGAAAAATGAGAAATTTCATTGATGAGACTCAAAGAAACATAGACCTAAGAGAGAACAGAATTTGTCTTGATCGACCTATATAATAAATAGGTTATGTTCAAGTTGCTTGACCTAAAGTGACTCATTTACAAAATCGTGTAGTATATGCACTACAGCAACTCGATACTTATCTAACCCGCCTAGAAAAATTGAATAGCATATGTGTATGATGAATGAGCTCCCACATTTTTTTAAATGATCTGCTTGGTGCTTACATTAGTTCTTGAAAAGTCAACACAATAATAAACGTTGTTGTTGTTGTTGTTTTTTTTTTTTTTTTTTTTTTTTTTTTTTTCAGAATATAAAAATACAATTAGAGGGTTCGAACTCCAAACATATCCTAATTCTAACCTTTTATTTGTCTCCTTCACTACTAGGCTATTCTTAGTGGCCTGGAAGATTTATCCTAGAGTTAGTACAAACAATAAAAAGTCTTTAGTGCAATTGTAACACGGCCACGTAGTGTCACAAGCTAACGCAGCAAATTTTCTTAGGAGAGGTCCACACTTCGGTGCCCGACAGTATCTCAGAGGACTAGTCCTAGGCGAAGCCTAGGGACACCTTGGGAAACCAAAAAAAAACAAGTAAAATAAAGTGAGATTGTGGAGTCAATAAGTATTTTGACAATTTCACTTTGCTCTACTTTTGATCATTGGTTCGTAATACTACAACAATTGTATCAAAGTTACGTATAAGTTTTTCTCCACAACCAATTGACTACTAGGATAATTAAAGTTTACCCTCTTCAAGTGTGGCCCATTTTTAGTTTGCCCCATTATAATTTGAGAACTAAACTTTACTCTTTTCAAGTTTGACCCATTTTCACTTTATCCTTTGATATTTTTAAAATTACATTTTGTATACCCCTTAATTACATGTGAATAGATTTATTTGCTTCTGATTTCTCTCATCATTCGGGAGGAGGTATAGTGTTATCACTTGAAACCGTAGGGATACACTTTATAACAATTGTAGTTTTTTTATATTAATTGATGATTTTTGTATGAAAACAAGGGTATACTTTGTAGCAAGTTAAAAAATTTATAAGGGTGCAATGTGAAAAGGACCAAAGTTGGAGGGAATAAAGTATAAGTTTCTTCTTTCTTAATTATTTTCGAAAATGCCATATTGGTGAACAATAATAAGCCAAAAGGAAAATTCAAAAAGTTTCCGCTGCCGGGACTTGAACCCGAGCCGAAGCCAAATGTTCTAGGGAAAATAAGCCACAACGGATTATTAAATGTTATGCTTGATGATAAAATTTATACTATAATTATTTACGTTGGTTCCTAAAATTAAAGCTCTCTCGTTTTGATATCCAATGAGAATCCAAATCCTATCTTATAAATCAAAATATATCTTACAAAATCAATTCTAGATAATTAATATTGGACTGAATTCCACCACTCCCGATCCGACAACCCATTTATTAAGCGAATGGGGAGAGCTACCTCGACTGTCCCAACCGACCCGTTTATCTTGCTGCGTTTCGTCTTCTTCTTTCTTTTTTTTTCTTTTTTTTCTTTTTTGTTTATTTCAGCAAAAGGAGGACATTTTAGCATTCTTTTACTGCGGTACTGCCTCCAAGGATTAAAATATCTTGCTGCGTTTCGTCTTTTTGTTGATGCCTTCGAGTTTAATGCAGCAACAAATCAAGGGAGGAACATGGCTTCTGAAACTATTGCTCCCTTTCCTAGGGAGGGCAGTGTCCAGAGGTGGTGCCCCCTACAGGATCTCTCTTAAAAATCAACACTGATGGTGCTTGGATGACAAAAAGGTGATATAGGTGGAGTGGGGATGGTGATAAGGGATGAACGTGGTTTGTTTATTGCAAGAATGGCAAAAAGATTCCAACACATGAGCAGTGCACAAATGGTTGAAACTATGGCCCTTCAAGAAGGTATCCAATTTGTGCTTGATAACAATTTCAAAGGGCTAGTGGTTGAGACTGATGCAAAAAGCATAATAGTAGGCTTAAATACCCGAGGGAAGATACCGGTAGAGGTGGAAATAGTGTGTGATGACATTAAGCAACTTGCTAGGGAAGCATAAATTGCAGATTTTACTTACATCCAGAAATAGTAATCAGGCTGTTGATGCAGTGGCAAAATTTGCCCATAGGGTGGATGCCCCAAATGTTTGGAGTGGGATCCCCCCTTCTTGGCTGTCCCCTCTTCTTGAGGAGGGTATGCCCTCCCCCTTGTAAACCTCTTAGGGTTTTTTCTCTCTTGAATTAATCTATCTTCTATCTTTAGAGAAAAAAAAAAAAAGGATTAAAATATCTCAAACATTATCAATATATCTATCGATATATCTCAAGTTTCAACGATATTATTGGTCGATCTATCCATTATACATAACTAAAGGTAGTTCCACAAAGTAATAAATCTCAATTTGTTAATAATTCATTATGCATATAATAATAGCACAAGTATAATATAACATTTAATTTAAATTTGAATAAATTGGAAAATTTTATTTGCAGCACCTAACACTCTTTTGTTGCACTGCACATCACATATCTGACTTATACACATTTAATTTATAATCTTTTTTTATTCTAAATTGTTTAATATAATTTAATTAATTGTTTATTGTTTTTCCAAAAATCATATCTTTAAATTCATTTTAATATTTTCGATACCATCTATATATCTATATTTTTGGACCGTCGATCTATATGTCGATATCTATAATTGGGTCCTTGTCCAAATTCTATATTCTTTGGTCAAGAATGATGCTATATATTGTGAAAAAGCGTTTGGAGATATATTTCGTTATCTTGGATCAATTATCTATAGGGAATGAATGAGATGATTGAAAAACGTCGTACAAAGAATTAGAATAAAATGGGTAAACTCCAAACGTTCTTATCATGTGTCGAGAGAAAAAAAACTATTGACTGGTTATGGGCAAGGCTTGTAGGCCAGAGGAGCAGTGGTCAGCACATACCTCATCAAAGGGTTTTCAATGGTTAGACCTCTCCCAATCAGCGGCAGCCCATAGCCAATTTAATATTAATCACTATCATTTAACAGAAAGCAAAAAGAAAATTGAATTTTATAGCTATTGAATCTGATGAGATTTGAAGCATAATTAAAGATTGTCCATTTCGTTGGTTAAAAAGAGGATCAACCCAGTGGAAAAACTAGAGAAATAAAACCAACCCATTTTCCACATGACATCAACACCCTCAGAAAATGAAGCACAAAATTGAAAATACTCACCTGGAAAACAAAGTAAACGTTCTCTCCGTACCCTTGTGCGCGCATACCATACACGTGATCATGCATGTCATGTAACCTAGAAGTCCCATGTTATCATTGGACTTTTCTTCCCATTTCCACAAAACTGAATTCACATTTTCTACTCTTTGTTTTTTTTCCCAACATATTTAAAGTCTCAAACCGACCAAGTGTTTCATAATGGTTAAAGGAAGAAGGGGTGGGGTCTCTTTATCAGCAAGGCTCACTTTTTCTTTTACAAATGGCCGAGGTTCATCCTCAACCAGCTGTTACTTCTACTTCTTATATCCCTTTGAGGAGAGAAACATTCACTATATGGATGAAGTCACTTGTAATACAAGGAAATGGATGCACTGTCTACAATTCGAATGGCGAGATTGTTTATCGTATTGATAATTATGACACAAAGTGCAGCAATGAAGTTTATCTCATGGATCTCCAAGGCAAAGTTCTCTTTACAATACTTCGAAGGGTACGTTCAATGAAACCCAATATTATATCATGAGGATTTAAACTAATGGACAATATGCAACTCTTTTGAATGACAAGACCAAATTGAATTTGTTTTTCTTCAAATCTAACTATTGTTTATGCAGAAATTACGAGTTTTTGGATGTTGGGACGGTTATCGATGCACTGGTTCAAAGGTGAATAATGAGAAGCCGTGGTTTCAAGTTAGAAAAACTATAAGAATTCTAAATGGAAATTCACCCTGCCAGGTTACTCTGAGGCTTGATGAAGATCAAGCAACTTGTTACAGGTTTGAAGGCTTGGCTGGCAAATCAGCATTCAAAATAATCGACAGCAAGGGAGAACTTGTTGCGGAGGTGAGCTATCTGAGTCATTGGTATTTTGGTCTCACATACATATGTGTGTGTATTGTAATTCTATGCTATGGATGATTACAGTTGACTGCTCTCTGTACAGGTAAAGCAGAAGCAAACATCGTCAGGAATACAATTTGGGGATGATGTATTAACACTGGTGGTGGAGCCCCAAAAAGACCATGCCCTTATCATGGCTCTTGTGAGTGTTTACGGATTAATCTGTCATAGAATGTGAATAGCTTCCACATGATAAAATTTTCAGCGCAATCTCAAAGATGCACAAGTTACTTGCACCAAGGGTTTAATTGAAGACCTCAGGGAATATAAACAACGTTATGCAAGCAATGAAGCCAGCGAGAGATGTAAAGGGTTCTCACAACAAATTGGTAGATTCATATTGTTGTTGAGATGTAAGCTATTGAGACTAATTATTTCTATGATAGTAGGAAGTTGGCAAGAAATAGAACACTGTCTCACACCTTGATGTATAAAGTCTGCTGGCTGCTGGCTGATTTTAGTGACATTTTAAGTCTTTTACTGGGAATTGTCGACCTATTTGTTCCTGATGAAATTGGCTTTGGCTTGAATCCCAAATAGTCAAATACGGAGCACTTTTCTAATTCGTAGCGTAGAAAGGACAAGTGCGCTCTTATGGGATTTGTTTCAGAGGACTTTTGGAAAATTAATTTGTACTATTTTGCCTTCCGCCAAGACTCGAACCTAGGTCTCTGAAGTGAAATCAGAAAACAAACCAACCTTTAAAAGCTCGGCTACAACAAAACAATTATATTAGGAAAAGGCTACCACGAGTTTTTTTTTTTTTTTTTTTGATGAAGTATTGTATTTAAAGAAGGAGTGCGGAGGGGGGGCAAAGCCTAAGTATATAAGGAATATATAAGAGTTGGGCAAAAAAAAAAAACCCAAACCCCAATCTATAACTTTAGCATATCTAAAAAACAAACAAAAGAGGTGTTAAGGACATTAGTTTAACTATGAAACCACTAAAAAAAAGTTTTAATAAGAGAAGACTTGAGTTCAATGATTGAGGATTCCTTATCTTCAAAGGTTCAAAGATTTCTCTCTCCAAAGGCATCAAAAAAATGCATGTGGAGCCATATCCCATACCAATTTAGCCATTTTGTTCCTTGTCTTGATCCTCCAACCCACAAAAAGATTATGGCCAGGCATGAGAAGGCATAACCCAATGAGTCTCGAAAAGGTTAAGAATAAGCATCCAAAGGCTTCACGCCGCTTGACAATGAATGAAAAGCTGGTCAACAGTCGTACATCTATTTATCAAAACCCATCTTTTAGAAATCAAATAGTTCAAGGTCAAACATTTGTCTCTATTCACTAACCAAGTGAAAAAGAGGACTTTAGAAGGGACCGAAGCAATCCAAATTTTGCCGGCAAAAAAGAAACTCTACTAAAAGACAATAACTTATAATAAGATTTCACCGAAAATAACTCTTTAAAATCCTTGCACCACACCAACAAATCATTCCCTTCCAAAGAGTAATTCCCTTGTTATTAGCTTCCCTGAGCTATCCTAAAATCTGTATTACACTACAAATCACAATGCCTATGCCTAATCATTGGATCGACAGGGGGGCACAGGAGGGTCTGGCTCTGTAAATTTCATGGTCAATCTCTTTAGGAATAGTACAAAAGTGCCAGTCCAATCTCTATAAATGTCATGGTCAATCTAGTACACACGAGCCAGCTGTTCAATGGGTGAATGTTACTGGAGCGAATGACCATGGATGGATGTATTCTATATAGGATGATATGTCTGCCTGGTGAGTCGTTCAAGATTCCCATGGAGAGCTCTAAGCAAGCAAGGAGATTGCTGCACGTCTATTCAGCTGCAGAGAATGGACTTTAATCAACAACTGGCCTTTTTCCCAACGACCACAACTTAATTAAGTTTGAAGGGGAATTTCTGAACAACCAAAATGGCCTAATTCACATTCAAAAGCAGGCCGGCTAACTAAGGTGGTTGCCTAAAGCCCCAAAACAAAGGAGAGGCTCCATTATTTGTTCCAAACATTCTAATCATTCATACATTCTTTTATTCCCACGGTGTTGAGTTCTATTGTTTTTTAAACTCTAGATTTTAGTTTCATTAAACTTTAGTTTATTTCTTTATAAAGGGAGGGTGTTTTTGTTTGTAAGGTCTTTCTTTCTTTTTTTTTTTTTTTTTTTTTTTTTTTCCCTATGTATAAATATGTCTACTAAAAATACAAATCTGTATATGAAAAAAAAAATTAAGAAAAAAGAATTAGAAGAAAATAAATCGATCAGTTTTCTCAAAAAGAAGTTCTTGATCAATAACTTCTTTACCAATTACAAACAAATTATAACAAGAAGTTCAAGCACAGAGGATATGCATGTAAAAAAAACTTAATTAATAATTTTGCATCTCAAAAAGCAAGAAGAATGAATTTTAAATAAATTTTTCTTACTATACATAGAGTTTACCTGATGTTATTTATATTAATATAATATTAAAGAATCCTCACTTAGTTTTTGCCTTAGACCTCAAATTCTATTGAGCCGGCTGGCCCTATAATCCAAAATGGACCGTGCTCCCCTTAAACAGTGGAAACAAGTCTAGAGAGTGCTCAACCTAGAAATTCAGTCATATCCCTTGACAATAGAGTCTCCAACATTAACAAGAAAATGTAGAACCAACTTATCAACTTTGACTGAACTTCTCTCCAGATTATCCCAGAATGAATGTAATCAACCCATATTTTATTGTAAATTGACAAAGATTTTGTGACCACAATCACTGCAAACATATGCCATATATTTTCGATTGGGTATACAAAAGAAAAAAGCCATGCACTAATCTATCTTATTTTCACAAGTAAAAATGAAAAGAATATATTAACGATAGGATTGTCACTCTTATCTTGACAAGCTATAATGAAATTACAAAATGATTGTACCCAAGAAAAAACTATAAAAAAATAAAAATAAAAATAAAAAGAACGTGAATTGAACACAGAAGCACATCTACGGTCTACCTACAATCGAAATCTAATTTGTAATTCTGTATTGCAACCAATGAGGAAGAAAGATATCATTTGAAAGAAAGAAAGAAAGAAAATATATATTACCCATATACACATTATTTTTATTCTGAACAAGACTTGGACGGAACTGTGACATCTGCATTTTCCGAAAAGGCACACCAAGCTGCTTCACCTACACATAATACCCAGTTTCCAGTTTGAAGGAACACCAATTAGCACTTCTTAACATTCTTAAGGTTGCGTACAGTCATCACAAGCTGTTGCCTTTCACCTTCAACCTCTGCAAACTTGAGACTTATCTCTGAATATCTCTCCTGCATTTCCTTCAATTCACCTTCCATTGATTTGTTCCTCTCCTTCAGTAATGCCATTTCAGTAAACAATTCATCAAGGCATCCCTGATCTCTGGTATTAAAAGTGGATGCCTTCAGATCTTTCTCCAATAGAACTTCACCATTGCTGCAGGGGCCAAAAAATCAATAAATTTTTATTAGTGATGAACTATACTCAGCTGGATTATCCTCAACTACACACCAAGTCAACAACTAGGATTGAGGTAGAACAAAAGTTACAAAACTGACTCAGAAGATAATTTATTTTTTTTTCATCGACTCATACCTCTTGATTATTGACATTCCAATCCCATTTTCTTTGGGTGTGCTTGCCATAGTGCTCGTATTTCTCTCTATATCTATCATTTCTTCATGCATAATGCCGTTCAAAGTAATGTCCCCTGTCTCTTTAGTTAACTGTATCACAAGTTTAACCACTGCCTCAATTGTTGCTTATTACACAGATGGTATTAAGTAGCAAATATTAGGAAGTACAACATTGACAGCAATTTAACTTGACATTTTGAAAATTGAATAAACAGATGAATCAAGTTGAGACTCCAGCCAAACAGCAACTCAAAAGGAAACCAATGATGGGAGATATGGACAGTTCAAGAGGTATGTTATAATAAGGTTTGTAGTACTTTTTGTCCACACTCCACACAGAGTCAAAAACAGCTAATAAAAAACCTTCAAGAATAGTTCTCTGGTATAATACTGATTACTAATACCTCTATAAAATATATAATGTATAAGAAAATGCATGTTTCTGATGCATTATATGAAATAAACAGCTGCTCACCTTTTCGAACTGGTATTCACAAAATCTCGTGCTATTCTGATTGAGTTCTTCCATTCTGCTTTCTAATTCTTCAATTTTATTCTGAAGATCCTTTTCCTTCTCCAAAAACGAATTCGTCGACTTTTCTAGAGCATTTTCCTTCAGTTTTATTTGTCCCTGCAAGACAAGAAACATTGCCAGTACCGTAAATCATTGAGCATTATGGTGTCCACCACAACTGAGATGAACAGATCAAGATAGCATTATTAACAAAGCTATAAAAACATTGTAGGAAGGCTATGATCATGATCAGAAGACCATAAATATAATAGCATAATGAAAAAGGAATTTGTCCATTTTTGGGCACCCAGCAAAACTGTCTTTTTCCCAGTGATATTTGTAATCTTCTGAACTCAATCTACCATTAATTCATAGGATGTTCAAACTTCTGTTTTTAACTAGTAGATGGAGTTGATAAATTTACCTCAAGCAATTTTATTTTCTCCCTCAGATTGGTAAGCTCTTTAGAGCCACGAGGTTCTTGGGCAGCTTTATTGTTTCTTGTTGTTGTTTTCGTTCCATTTGACACTGTTGTGCGTCCGTTGCTATCCTTGAGCTTCTTCTCCATAGTGGTGAATGCATCCTCCTTCTTCTTTAGGTCACCCTTTAATTGAAATACCTGCTTTCGCAGTTTCTCTTTCTCTAACTCATCCCCAAACAAAGAATGCCTCAGTTCATTATACTGAGATCCAAGGGTTTCCAACTCTGATTGTAGATTTCCAATTATTGTCTCCTTCTCATCTTTTAAAGACCTCATTATATTTAATTCCTCCAGTGACTTCTCTGCCTCCTTCCTCGCCAAAGCAATTGTACTTTTCAGTTCATTTCTTTGCATATTCTCTCTTTGTAGCAGCAGCTCGGTTTCCCTACTTGAAGTCTTCATTTGTTCTAACTCAGCTCTCAAATCTTCTCTCTGTGCTGCCTGCTCAGAAAGGCCTTTATTCTCTGTTACAAGCGTTCCAATCTCAGCTTGGAGCATTCGGATCTCCTGAGAATGAACCCAACACATTTCTTCGTCGTGCTTTTTTTGAAGTTCGAGCTGCTTGGACTTGTTTTCAATTTCCAATAACATTTGTTCTATTTGATCTCTCTTCAAATTTATTTGGCCAGAAAGTTCACTTAGCTTTGTTTCATTGTCACCCCTAACGAACTCGAGCTCCTGATAAGTTTTCTGTAGCATTTCTTCTAGACGACTATTCTGCAAACGCAGTTCACTGGCTTCTGCCAGCGCTTTCATAGCCAGCTTCTCATTTGCATCAAAAGTAGATGCCATTTGCATGGAAAGCCTTCTAAATTCCTCTTGAAGCCTCTGTGCCGTATTAGCATTCTTCCATCTTGTCTTTCTCAAGGCTTCCTCTGCTCGGATGGCTCTTTGCTCCTGCTCAACTTTGGCACGTGTCACAGCTTCCAGGTCAGCCTCAAATCCCTGTGATTGTTTTTCCAGTTCTTCCTCCAAGCTCTTGAGATGGGTTTCAAGTTCATTTATTGTGGCCAAAGAGTCCGAGAATTCTTTTTCTTGCTTCTTGAGTTCGTTTTCCAAGTCATCAATCTGGTTTTCAAGTTCATTCATGGTAGCAAAAGAACCCGAGCATTCATATTGCATCTTCAGTTGTTCTTGCAGCTCACTTTGCTCTAATTTGTAGGAGATGTCATGGTTTTCCTGTTTCAATATCTCATAATCAAGGGCAAGCTGCTCCATCTGCATCTCTAGCTCATCTTTATCTCTCCTATAGATCTCTATTTCATCATAGAGGTCTACGATCTTTTGCTCAAGTAAGTATACTTCCTTGGCATCACTGTGCTCCTTCACAAGCTCTTCCAGTGCTTTTTGCTCCACATCCTCATCCATTTGACGTTTTGAAATGGCTTTTTGTAACTCTTCGCCATTCTCGCTGATTGCTGTTTTGTTTGAAAAATTGGATGTTTCCCTGTTCTTCTGCTCCAAGATTTCATCAAGGTCTTGTACAGCGAGCATCAACTCAGAGTTTGACTCCTGTGTCTTTTGCAGTTGTAACCGAAGATTAGCATTCAGGTCTTTCTCATGGTTCAGTTCTTGTCTGAGTTCTTCAAGAAGAGCTCGTGGATCCCCACCGTCAAACTGCAACTTATGTTTAACTTTAACCTCTTTCTGAAAGCCCTTGAATTTTTCACATTCTGCCTTGAGTGCATCTCTTTCCTCCTTCAGGCTAGTGACTTCTCTGGAGAGATCCTGCCCCCTTTTGCCCTCCTTCACAATCTGTTTTCGGAGAGTCTGTAACTCCAACTCTGATACTTCTGCCTGCCTAGCCAAAGCAACAAGATCTGTTTTGAGCTTTTCGATTTCTACATCTGAAGACTGTTGAGACCTTTCTTTTGAAAGGGTGTCGTGGCAACTGTTTGTGGAGTCATCTGTACTTACTCCATGATCAGAACCCACTGACCACTCCCATTGTGTTCTCTGTTGCTCTTGGTAGATTCCTGTTGAGACATTGGCTGTTGGTTCTTGACACTCAGAGGCGTTGCTCAAAGATGATAGGAAACTCGTAGGATCCTCATGCATGTTACTATTCTTTAGCCCAAGTTCTCGTGGGGTATTAAGTCCAGAACTGCTCTCAGAACTTGAAATTGTAATATCAGATCCACTTGATGCTCTGTGGTTACCATTCAATTCGGCAACATGGGAAGTGGTTTTATTGAAAGGCGCATCCTGTGAAACAATTAAGAAAAAGATTCATAGCCTACTTCCATCAATCATTTTTTAACCAAAAATAGAAAGTACCAGAGCAATAAAAGTAACAGTTCTTTGAAAATTTCATTATTTTAATTTCTTTAACTATGTAAACGTTGAGAATTAAAAGAGAAAAATACATTTTTAAGAATACCAATGTGTTCTTTGGGTGTATGGGATGAAACCTTACTTCAGTAGGATTACTCTCGATGCTTTCATCTATATCACCATTGCTTAATTGGGCTTTCAAGCTTCTGTCCTGGGGTTTGATTTTCACATCTTCACTTTCTTCAACCTCCCTGCATATACTTGCAGAGAAGGGCAAATTTACAATCAAAAAATTATAAATGCAAACACAAATAGATTGAAATTGAAAGAGCTCATAAACAATTACAAAGATTCATGCATCACCTTTGATCAAAATTTTCCTGCATCCTCTGAATTGAAACCTAGTTCCAAGAACAAGAACTACACATATGAGGAATTTTTACATCCAGTAATAGACTTTAATAATACTTAAATTTATTGACAACGTTCGCAAGCAGACGCCTTGTGACAGCTTTTAATTGGGAAAGCTTTGTTCTCTCTGACAAGCATAAATGAGAGAGAAAAAGAGTACTAACATGTAAAATTGCACCAGACTTCGAATTCTTAAGGGGAAGAGATACACAAGAAGTCTTAGTTGCCTCAGCATAATCTGCAAAATCAAAAGAAACTTCTCCGACAAGACCCATTTTTGACGATCCCTAGAAGAACCCACAAATTAAACCATGCTATCAAAAAACTTAACAATTACAGAACACTAAACGATCAAAAAATTGGTAACAATTTCTTACATTCGATATGAGAAAGTGATAGACTCTCTCATGAATCTTCCCTGTTTTCGGCTCTTGAACAAATTTCACAGTTTCACAGACAGGATTTTCCCAGTAACAGCTTCCGTCTCGAACAGCAGATTTCTCTAGTCTTGCCGTCGGCCTTCCCACATCCGCCGGAACCACAGATATCATCAATGCATCCCCCACTACCTGTGGCACCTGAAAATACAAATCACAAGTCTCTTAATTCTCCAATTTCCCAAGCACATTACCCCTAGTACTGCTTCCTATACCCACATTCCTCCCAAATTCTCAGTTCGATTGCCGAGAAATGGAGGAAAGAGAAGAAGTTCTCGACTCTTTTTTCCTTTCTTCTTGTTAATCAAAGTCCCTCAATTGCCCAACTACGCAATCACATTTCCCATTTACTGCTTCCTATACCCAAATGCTTCTCCAATTATCCGTTTGGTTGCGGAGAAAACAGAGGAAAAAGAAAAGAAATTTTGAAATTTTGAATCCGATTGAGCTGACTACAAATGTTTGGCTCAGATGAGTTGGAAGTTCTCACTTTAGGGAGGAAAAGAAAACAAGGAGTAAGCTAACTACAAATGCTTGGCTCAGTTGACTGTTGAGGTTCTCATTTTAGGGAGGAAAAGATAACAAGAAGAGAAAACAAGGGTCAACATTTTATTTGCTTTCCTCCACTTTCTCGGCAACCAAACACCGGGTAGGAAAAAATTCAAAATCTTTCTTTTTTTTTTTTTTTTTTTTCACCACTGTTTAGGATAGAAAATTGGGATATATATACCTGAGTGGCATGAAACTGCAATTTGAAAACAGCTTTGATCTTGTTCTTCTCGCTCCTCCATCTCGCCGACTTGAACATCTTCTTCGCTCACTAGCCCTCCTCCCCCCGCCCCAACCTCAATTCGTCATAGCTCCACCGGAGCTCAGCCGGAGACCTCCGTCACTCATCGGAGCTCCGGCAAATTCCGCCGGAGAACCACCATTGACGGAATCGGAAGAAGGAGTGGACACAGTGGATCAATGCGAGTTCGACTCAGTGGATATGAGGAGCAGATCTGAAGGGTTCTTGTGTTTTACCTGCTTCTCGCACTTCGTAACAGTCTTTTCGAAAGAGGTGAGTCATGGTTTTCGAGTAAATTTATATAAAGGGGAAAATTAGAAAAGTTTGAAGAAGAAGCTTCTTCAGTTCTTTTGTTGGATTACAATTTTAAGATTTATCATTTCATTGCAGTAGGTGAAAAAGAAAAATTATTCATTTATTAAATTATGCATTTATGCATATGTTTGCTTGCTTGCAGGGGACTGTAAGTATATGTTTTTTATTTGACAAGAATACCCTTGCATGTTTTCTTTTCGTGTTTTTTTTTTTTCTTCCCTTGTTTTTTCTCCTTACTAACAAAACAAGAAATCAATATATGTCAATACGAGCAAGGGTCCTCTTTCATTGCAATAAATGATCCCATAAAATTTGAATCGTTCTTATAATATAGGTTCTACATGTTTTGGCAAGTTTCACGTGTTATGAATGGTCCGAATTTCAATGGATCGTCCATTAAATGGAAAAGAGATACAATTTCTACACTCAATTTTTTAAATAATGCTGAAGTTATTAAATCTTGATTCATCTAATTTGTCTTCAAAAAAGTTAATTGAAAAATGAGCTAACAACATAATGATGACACCATTGGATTTTACGAGATACATTAACTCAATAATTGTATTAAAAAAAAAAAAGTGTGTTCTTTAATCTTGACCCTTCCATTATTGTATAGTTATTAAGTTAGTAAGATTCAAACTCTCTTTTATGATTTAAGAAATGAAAAGACTTGAATTCAATGTTCTCTCTTTATGTATGAGGAAATTTAGGTTATCAAGATCTTATCATATTCCCAAATTTATGAACTAAAGCCTCAAAGTGATTGAATCGCTTGATAAATGAGATGTACTTAAAAAATAAGATGAATCCAAAATCTCACACCCAATTACGAAAGCAACCTTACCATCATATTTGAATAGTTGGCATTTGAGCCATTTATGTACAGGGTGAGAGAATTATTATATTTGTCATTTAAAAAGGACGTGATTATGAAAACGTTGTAGATTAGGATGATAAAGTCCCGTTGACACGTTAAAAGGTTCATAATCAAAGGATAAATGAATAGTTATTGAGACTTGTGTCTCAAAAAGTGAAAGGTACTAATTTAGTAATTTTAACTTTTTATTCCCTCTTGAGACTAATTGTCAATAGAGATTATCTTAAGTGCTAATTGATGCAAAGTAGATCAACAATAGTATTAATTGTGTTTAGTGGAGCTCAATATCTAAAACCCTAAATATCCCGTTTTGAAATAAAAATTAAAAATATTATTTGTCTTCATATCACCCTACCAACCAATGTAAAACAGTCCCTAGAAAAAAATTTAAAAAAAAAAGGATGCAGACCATAAATTTACAGAATATGGGGGGGAATTACCATGGGAATCAATGAAATGAATGAAAAGGGCACTGAAGTCATTTCACTGTTTGCTGTATCGTGTTGATGGAAAACTTGAAGGCCCACTAAAAGGCTGGTGGGAAAGAGCGGAGGGGTAAAGGCCAACGGTCAGCTTTGACCAAGACAAAAATGGAACATAATTAATATTAATTAATGATTAATATATTAATATATATATAAACTCTGGAAAATGACATTTAACCAAAATAATTCTCCTTTTGGCCTATTAATTAAGGAAATTACGTAGGATTATAGTCTACTCAATATTTTTAACAAAGATACCGTTCCAGCCGACAATCATCTAGAGTATAAAGAATTTGTATACCAACAATCACACGCGGTACGCGCTCAAGATTGCTTTTACATTTGGATTCCGTTTTAAAAATTGACAAAAAATAAAAAAGTCTTCCCATGTCCAATTATGGATATGTGCCTTTGGTGTATATTATATAATTATAATTATTTTACTTTTTTTGCTGGATAACCAAACAATCCCTTAATGAATATGTTAAAACCTTACTCCCCACTCTTATTTACATGTTTTACTTGACTCGATATTAAAATCTAAAATATTCAACTTATACGAGACGCTATCGAACTATGAGACCATTGGTATGGTACCCATATATTGTGCTAGTCATTTTAGACTCCTATTACTAGCTTGGGATGTAGGAGCAGCATAATAGCATACAACAAGAGGAGTATGCGTGGGGACCACATGATTAATTTTAAGTTGGTCAACATTGGAAATTGGTATCTAGATAAATGCAAACCTAACCTTCTGTAAGCTAGTTTGATGGGTTTATCTTTCTTCATTCTTTATTTATTTATTGGGGTGGGATTTTTATTTTTATTTTTTTTGCTGCTGCTGCTAAGTAAACCAACAATACAAACCAAAAGGAAAAAACAACAAAGGACAGAAAAGGGAAAAAAATAAAAATTACTGCATGTGCACTTAAGAAACATAGTTCTGCCAGGTTTCCCTGCCTCCCTGGCTATAGGGGCCACTGATAGAGGCCTCTTGGGAACTTTGGTACTCTTATGTGGATAGACCTCTCCTTGCTCCTCCTCCTCCTCCTCCTCCTCCATATTTATTTATTTTATTTTTAATTTTTTTATGTAAAATTAGATGGGTTTGAAATCCTAATTTATTCTATTTCTATCCTTCTAGCTCATCCTCTTTTATCACTAGGTTAAAAGGCCGGTTGCTTCACTTCCTTTCCTTATTAATTATGCATCTTCCAAACAAATTTAACTACTGTGCGCTTACGAAAATAAAATAAATAGTTGATGGGTTTGTCAAGGCAAAGGGATCCTCCCCAGTCAATTTATTAAGTAGCTTCTATCTCTCATCTAATCCAATCATCCATCATTTATCCCAAAACCCCCCTCCTATTAAAGGGAAAGTTTTTAATAATACATGTTTAGGGTACATCTGTCGCTTGGTAGCATTAATTCTTCTCTTTCAAGTTTTCTCTTCCTTTGAAAAGTAGGGTTATTGCAAGATCAACTTCCTCACCATAAAAATGTAGTTTATTGGATAATCTCATAAATGTCACTTACCCATTTGATCGTATTAAGATGCCGAAATTCAGATCACGTGCTTGCTTATACATTGTTAATTAGGTCCTAATGAGAAATAATTTATGGTTCCATTTGTTTTGAAATTAATTATAATATGATTTAAATAATAAGAATTAAAATAAATTATAAATTGGCCTATCCTAGTTGTCGTCACTAAACAAATCACAATGGGATCCTTTAGTGGTTGTATTGATACATGATCAAACCATAATTAGATACAAAAGACGAAGCCGAACGTTAGGTAATTTAAGTTTGGTGGAAAATTATTATATTTATTTCAACTACAAAGTAGTAACGTTAAGAAAACAGAAGGATGCATAGGAGGATTCCTAAATAATTAATCATCATTTGGTATTTCTAACTTCAATGAACATATATTCTTATTAAGTTGAGGAAGATATAATTTTAGAGGCAATAACTCATTGATGTATCTGGTAGACATTTTATTGGGTATATGCAGCATTGTTAATTAATTACTAGGGCCATCATTCCAAACATTCTCCTATGTTTTTAATAAATTGGACATCTTTTACTAGTAAATAGATGGTAATCATTCTTTTGATTAAACTTGTCAGTGCAGTGCATTATGTTCAAATTTACTATCATAATGTCGATCATTCTGGTTAATTGTAAAGCATGTGGAAATCAACCCTACGCATAGATTCAAATTTTCGTATTCATCCTACTAACTTGTAACTATAATGCCCTCATAATATTGTATTTCTTGTTGGATACCCACCAATCATATATATATATATATATATATATATATATATATATAGTGCAAGGCTAAGATAACTGACACGAAATATGTGATATATACATGACATGATATGTAAGCCCCATGATGGGTTTTTTTTTTTTTTTTTTTAAATTTTATTTTAAAGTCAAGTGTCATATGCTTTTGTAATAACAAATTATCATAATATTTAATATTTTCCATATATATATACAATCTCGATCTTATAATGAATCTCTTGTGTAAGTTATATGTAAACTTGTATCTTTTATTGAACGATAAAAATATAATTGAATTTAAGAAACAGATGACCAAGTTTCTAAGATTTTGACTGTTAGATGAAAAATAAGAGTTCAAGACTAAAGGTCCACGTATAAGGGTATGTGTGTGTGTATGTATGTATGTATGTATGTGTGTGTGTATATATATATATATATATATACACCTAACTAAGTAATAAGAAAATGACAAAATAAAAATATCTAGGTTAGATGGAGATGGAATGGTGGTATGGTATAAGGTGATAGTGGAGGAAGAAGAAGAGTGAAGCTTATATGAGACGGTGAGGTTGGTTGCTAACCCTTCTACCTTTACTTGGCTTTAAAGCTGCATAGTAGGTTGGGCGTGATGTGGGCATAATCCACAGTAAAATGAAAGTAGTCCCCATGTGAGTCAAGGCGTGCGTGTGTATCATCTGTCTCACAAGTGTCCACAAAAACTTCAACTGCCAAAACCTAACTGCCCTTTTTACAAATTGGGGCCATCACCCAATCCTCAAATTCGGTGGCGGGTCCACACATCTTTTATGTGGTTATCCCACCTTGGTTGCACCCTAGTGAGCCATGACACATGGTTGGGACCCCTCCATGGCTTGTGTGCTGTCAAAAGGACTCTTATGGGTTTCGTGGCCTTTACTTTGGGGACAACTGGATGGGTCCTAGCCAACCCTACAAGCCCATCTGTACGTACCAAATATGAACAATCCAAGGCCCACTGTAGCTTTTAGCATCGATGCCGCAATTAAATTTGTCTGGCTTCTGTTATTTGTGTACATCGCCCATCGGTTGTTAAATGTTAACCTCTCTGGCACACGTCACTACTATTAACTATACCAGCTGATGACGATATGCGCGTGTGAACACAACAGCTTAATTATCTTTCAGACAAAATTGTAGGATCATAGCTACCTTATTGAATTTTAATTGGTGCAAACGAGTATGGTATTATTGGTTTAATTGGCTCCTTTTAATTTTTAAGCTATAAATTAACAATAAGGATATTTTGAAATTTTACATGAAAGAGGATAAATAAATAGTTGAGAAACTAAGGCCTACTAGCCCCTTTGCCCCAAAAAATGTAGATATATATATATATATATATTTTTTACCTTGCTTTCACACAATTTTGTTTTAAAAAAGTCCTTATGTTAATTTTCATATTTCTTTTAAAATATGAAAATAAAATGAATGAAGAAGTAAATTATCCTGACTGAAAATATTGAGTTAATTTTTAACCTGTTCTTTTTTATATCTCAAATTTTTTTTTTTTTTTTTTTTGTTTTTTACTATCATAAAATTTAAAATTTTATCATTTTTCAAGAAAACATCATATAAATAGAAGTACGTTAAGGAGCAAAGTATATACCGGCCCTTGTTGGTTATGGTCTAGTGGTCTGAATGGTATCTCTCTTCTATTTAAAGAGGGAGGTCCTCGGTTTAAATCGCTTAAACAGGGTATAACCATTCTTTCAATTCAAACAGGTTTATCTCGAGCTTATATTATCCGAACACATTGCTAGTACGTGCCCTTTCTAGTACATTATTATTGCATATCTATTAGATTTTTACTATGCTTTACCCATTGGGTTAGGGGTACCTATACGTATTTATCTTCCATTATCTGTCCAAATCTAGCTGTAAAATTATGCGAAAGGGGGTAATTTGATGGTAATGTAAAAACTAGCTTTCAGACAGGTCTCTATCTTTCAGAAGTAGAAGTAGGAACCAGAAGATATTGATGCTTGTGATTATGGTATGTATTTATGGGGAAAAAATGTCATCGTCATCACCAGTCGTTGGTCCCCTCAACCTTTCCAATTTTCTTATGAGAGGAACCCCCAATCCACTTATTCATCATGACTTCACTTTCACATGCAACTTTACCATTAATTACATTAACTTAAATTTCTTGGCTCACATCATCCATTTTTTTTTTTTTTCTTTTTTTTTTTTGATAATTTGGTTCACATCTTAATTAGTAAGCTTCCATCAATCAAACCGCAAAAAGAAGCTTTTTAGGGTTATTATTAAGCCTATCATCAAGGGAAGAATCTATTGGGAAAGTAAAAGCCATAATAGCTTGTTGATTTCACTAAATCTTTCTACTGGGAAATGAACAATTAAAAAATGTTAGGAAAGTCTATATAATGACAATTAAATCCAAAATGAAAGCAAAGGCATCCAATGTGAAGGTTCGATATTCTTATCCATTGAAAGTAAATGGTATAAATTTCAAGCCAAACAAAAATACTGGTACACATTATCTAAATGTGGGTTGCTACACATCATGGGTCCACTTTATACTAACATGCATTGAATTTAATTGCGGGAACAACACGAGTAGAATTGGGTTTGTGCCACTTAAGTTTCCTCTAGATTATGTTAATTTTTGGAGAATGCTTTTGCAATGACATAAGTCGTACTTTCCTAGAAGACATTCGAAATGTGGGTTTTGTATCTTTTTATTGAACAGATGTTAGCAACTTCAAGATAGGGCGGTATTTGTCATTACAAAATATAATGAGATACCTTCATATATACTATGTAGATTCTTAATTTTCATTCACGCGAGCATGTATTTGATGAGGCCCATTTGACGGCATGTCTCATTTCTTTTATATGGTAACATTGAGGTGACAAAACAGCAAATTAGAGGAAATTGGCTAACAAGGGACTAGAGGGTCAGCCGAATTGTATGTAACCATACCCAAATGAAGAGTTAGTAAATTAAATTTTGCTCCCATTTTACCTCTATATATAAAAGTACAATAATAAGCTACCAATATATACCAATTGGGGCGAATATATTTTATGAGGCTTAATTCGGCAGCCTCTCTCCTTCTCTCTCATTGACACACGTACAAAATTGGGTACAAAACGACACTAATGGACGTACCACATGGCGGTTTGGTCATTAAGTATAAACTTTAAAAGCCTCCAAGGAGAAGACTTGCATAAATTGGTTCAAGGGTGACCTAGCTAGGGCTATTTATTGTCACATAGGTCTATAATTTATGTCCATCCAAGGACCTGATTTCCCCAATACCATTTACACTGGCAGGACATGTTTAGTTTATCCATCTGATTCATACTAATGGACGTACCACATGGCGGTTTGGTCATTAAGTATAAACTTTAAAAGCCTCCAAGGAGAAGACTTGTATAAATTGGTTCAAGGGTGACCTAGCTAGGGCTATTTATTATCACATAGGTCTATAATTTATGTCCATCCAAGGACCTGATTTCCCCAATACCCTTTACACTGGCAGGACATGTTTAGTTCATCCATCTGATTCACACAGTTGTGCCCTGAGGGACAACCTTTTGACAAACTTCAAAACTTTATCTGTAATTCAATCATATTTTCAAAAAACTTGTCGTTAGATTAGAATATTATATAACATTTCTATAAATGTCATGCATGTCAAAAAGCAAACTCATTCGAAACAACTAAGAGATGCTTTCTTTATAAACGATAATAACTTGATGTTATTAGTGATTAGAAACATAAGTTTTGGGACCACAAAACAACCAATCTCTAAAAAAACTTGATTTTAGTATGGACGGTCTACGTGGGTAAGGTAAACAATCAAATAGTAAGTTTCACAAAATATAAGTCACATATATAGTTTGGAAATTTATCCCATGAATTTAGTGTGGACCTGTCCGTCAACTTAACATAATCGATGCTGGTTCATAATATTCCTACCATATTTAATGTATGTTAATGAAAAACTAGTTAAAATATAACATATTAAGATAGTCAAAATATTGCTTTGCATAGAGGGAAAAAAAAAAGAAGAAAAAAAATTCTATAATATGATTTTGCTAGAAAAAGACTTTACTAGTAGTTATTTGGACAGATTTAGTGTCAAGACACAAGCTCCAAGTTTAGATACAAATTGATGATCGAGGTTAGGGAACTAATTTTCCAATATGGTGTTGCGTTTTGAAGATTATATATGTCAAGAAAAAATGAAAATGAAAATATTTAGAGCTCAAAAGTATGAAAGAACCACCGACCTTGTAATTGAGGTTCAGGAATTAAATCTCTAACATTACCTTCTGAAGGAGAAAAAAAGATTAGGGAGTACTGAAGGGAACTTATTTTATGTAATTGGGTGCGAGGTTGATATAAAAATTGAAAAAAAACAAAACAAAAAATTGAAGGAAGGAGAGAGAGAGAGAGAGAGAGAAGGAGAAAAGAAGAAAAAGGTCATCATTGGATACTTAATGATCCTATTGGTGGGTAAAGATATTTAGATATATAGCTTCATCCTTATCTCTTTGTCACGGGATCGAAGATGATGTTTAGATCTTCACTTTATCTCTCTTTGCATGGGAACATCACATGAAGCTAAAAGTGTGATTAGAAATAAAGATCACAATTCACAAGACTGATTAAGACTTTAAATAAAGAGAGATAGGAAGGGTGCGTGGGGGTGGAATAATGAGCCTCTGTGCACACAGGAGACAACAGAAGGTGCTCACGTGAAGGTATAGAGACAGCTCCAAGGATATGAACTTTCACAAGGTCCACGACACCCCATGATTGGTTTTGCCCAATTGCTTCCCTTAAAGCTGCTCATTTCTCTTTGGAAAAAGTGAAAGTGAGTACAGATGCAAACATATGACTATCCTGCATATGCAAAAGAAGAAGATGAAGAAAAAAAAAAACACCATGTGAGGACTCAACTTGATCTGTTTGGCTTCCAAGGGGACATTGGAAAAGATGAAAAAAAAGAAATGAAAAGTAGTGAGTGAACCTTATACGCGCACATGCATTTTGTTCCTCATTTTAAATGCAAACTTGGTCGGGGCCAATTGGTTCAAGGCCAAAGGCCCATGTTACCATATTTAATTTCCTGAGCATTGCAAAGACAAAGGTTATTCTACGGACCAGCGCACTTGGCTATCACACTAACCCTTTACTTGAAACAAGAAATGAACATAAAGTCATTAATATATAGCTGTTCAGTAGAGGAGTTCCGGCTGGAAATATTTTGGTTGCTGTGGGACAATGTCCTATACTTGCTGGTTGCTACTCATATAAGTTATGTCACTGATAGGATCTAAAAATCAACTTGTTCAGCCCAAGTTAGGTTAATTTCAAAAGCATATTGCAGATTTTACTCTTTTTTTATTTTTTTTTTTTTTTTTTATTTTTTAAACTACAACTTTCATAGGAGATGTATACAATTTCGGCTTTCCCTCATAACTCTAATCAAACCCATCTGAATGCAGCCTAGACAGCTCAAGGTTACCCAATTTGGCCATTTATTCATTTGTCTATAACCCCATTTTATGTTTGATTGCTGAGAAAGCACAGGAAAATAAACCAAAATTTGGAATCTTGTTCTTATCCCAAGTCGATCATATAGTATTGAGGTTCCAATTTTTGCTTCTATTTTCTTCCATTTTCTTGGCAGAGGGCAATTAATTGGAGCACTAGATGGCATTCATTACAATTTATAGCTAGGACTAGTCTGGCCCATTTGGGCTGTGTATGGACCATTTTTGAAGGCTTGTATGCCCAAATATCAATTCTCAGTGGCAGGACTTTAAAGCGGGCCTGTGAGAAGTACGCCGGGGAGAATACGAGAAAATCTTGCATCACAGAATTAACCCAATTTGGGCGAGCCCTTAATAGCCCAATAAGCTTACCATTTACGACATGTTTGTTTGGTTAGAATCAAAATTAAATTGGATGAGATTTCAAGACATGTTTATCATTGAAATTTCATTCCATTTCATTATAATTTTTCTTAATTTTGGTCAAACAAACGTGCCCTTATTTCTAATTCTACTTCCAATATTCCTCTTCACCACCATTGCAAGTCTCAACTTGTTCACTTTCAATTGTGGGTTTTCATTTTTAATTATTATCACATTAATTAATTCAAAGGGGTCGACGCCTCGCTAACGGCTCTTTAGACTCATGCCTCAAAAGCAGGAGGGTACACTGTCCCAAAATTTGATGCCCATGATTCGCTTATTAAGACAATCTTACTGGAAAGAACCATCAACACGTTTCACTAATAATGGAGATAGAGAAACATTTTTTTATTTTAGGTCCATTCATTTTCACCCCTTTTTTATTTTATTTTTTATTTTTTATTTTTTGCTTTTGGTGGTTCGAAAGTTACCCATAGAATACCCCAAAGCAACCCAAGAGCACTCACGTTTTTTATTCGGTCGCTAAAAACCCACTACTATGAATTTTTTTTTTGTTTCTTCATTTTTTTTCCTTTCATTTTTTTTATTGCATTCTCTTTTTTGTGATTCACTCCCAAATATCCTACTCCACTCATAACCCTCTATTTGGTTCATAGATTCTACCAAGGAAAAAAAATAAATATAAAAAATTTTACTTTTCTTTATTTAGTTGCAATGGAAAATTAGAAAAAAAAAAAATTGGAATAATTTTAGTTAGATATGATTTTATCTTTTCCTTTCATTTTCTTTCCTTCTCATTTTTTTTTCCTTCCTGTTCTTTTTCTTTGGTAAAATCCATAAACCAAATAAAGGGTAAGAGAAGCCACATCAAGAATCACCCCTTGAATCTTTTTCCTTTATTTTTAGTCTTTGCCTTTTCACCTCTAAAGAATGACACAGTATTAATTAGTAGTTGAAATGCATTCTATCAAGGAGTTGTCACCTTTTTTGTTTTTTTTTTTTTTAATTAGCAAAAGCTGAAAGATTAGTTGGCTCTGTGCTCATTGCTGTGGAGAAGCGATTTAATTAGTATACCTCATACAAATAAAATGGAAAAAAAATAGCTAATCCCTTTCAATGAACCAATGCAATGTCAAATGTCTACGTACAGCCTACTAATTCTGAATTATTAGCCATCAAACATACAGATAATAAACATGTGTAGTTGGTGAAAGCGAGCACGCGATGGAGATGATTGCCTGCAAAAATAAATAACCTACCGTTGGAATATTTCTAACCTATCATTTGCCTCTTGATCATGATTGTTTATGCAACAAGCTTAGACCGAATCATAACCACCGAACCCATTTTCTAATCGATATTTGACTAGACCACTATCACTTAAACAATGAATGTTTAGACCAACTCTCAACCACAAACAAGCTTTCACGAGGTTGAAAAGGACAATACTTAGCTTCTCATAGTGGAGGAGTAACTCTTCCTCCCTTCCACTCATATTACGTCACGTGTAATAATTAATTTTAAAAAATATGGATATATAAATACAGATACGTGGACACGTGAATATAAATATATAGATACAAAATCATATTTATTTTGACACATAAACATACATATATGGATACATAAATGTCTGTCTATAATAACATAACATAAAGATATATGTATATAATCAATTCTCATTTGTTTGTTATACACGTGGTATAATATGAGTAAAAGGGAGGAGCAGTTGTTTCCTTCACTGCGAGGAACCAAGTATTATCTGGCTAAAAATACCCAAATGGGATATGAATTTTATTCCTTCAATCATATATATAGAACACGAAATGAATTTTACACCTTCAATCATATATAACGAATGCTTACTCATTTATTGAATAATTAATCCGTTTCCCACATGCCATTTTGCAAAGTAGTAGCTTGTCCTTTGGGATCATTTACACACATAATCTAATGGTACAGATCATCTTAGACGTGAAGATATGATGACACTGCTACAATGACCTAATTTAGCTTTGCTAGGGAAGAGGTTAGAAGCAAATGATTACTAGGGACGACCTCTCAACTTCCCATTTGAAATCTGGTGAACATATGAGCCCAAAAAATTAAATAAATTAATTGCTGGTGTCAACGATCCACCGACGGATCTAAGCATTGCTTAAATTCTTAAACAATGGAGTATTTCTGTTTATTCTTTCAATACTATTTTACAAAAATAATGCTTTTTTTTTTCTTTCTTTTTTGTTATTAAACTTTTGAAAGTTGTTTTTATCAGCTAAATAGAAAGAGTTAAGAGCTTCTTATGGACAAGGTATAAATTGATTAAGCATTCTTTGGCTACAATTAATTAGTAACTATGTCGATCATTTAATTCATTACAAAACACATTAAGCCTTAATTACGGGGGCAAACTCAAGAGTTATTTTCAATGGAGGCACTGTGCTATGATTATGTTAAGTGGGAATTGAAAACTCTAGATTTTTTTTAAACAAATTATTTTTTGGTAATCATTTTCCAATGTAATACCAAAAAAAAAAAAAAAAAAAGAATTTTTATGTCAATTTATTACAAATGAACTGTATATATGCTTAACAATGACTACCATCTTTCTTATTTTAGCATTATGTTGGTAAATAGTTATCAAATGGTAACTTATCCCAAAAATTAAAAAAATTAAATTTGTTTGAGGCTAGTGGGGGCACGTGCCCTTTTCTTTTCCCTTTTTTTTTTTTCACTGTAATATATATAAGAGAGAGAGATTTTGTTAACAATTTTATTTATTTATACTTGTCTTTTTGGGTACAGATTTCCATTTATATGTTACTAATAAACTTCATTTTGTATACTTGTTTGATGTGTTTGAAAGGTCACTTTAAGCTATAGTTAATTGGAATATAAGGTAATATGACATAACAAAATTTTTGTCAATTACACGCATATATTCAATAATGAAATATAATTTGCCGGCCCAAGCTGGCAGGCAGGCCGGCCACCCCCTCCGGTGCTAGATACTACTTCAACCTTAGGCCTCCATTATCTCACACCTATATAAGTAAAACTTATATATTCTCTCTACTCACCAAGTCCCTTAATTTCCTCTTCTCCATTAATACATCCTCAATAACTTCACCTCTCTCTCTCTTCTCTCTCTCTCTCTCTCTCTCTCAACAAATTAAAGAGTCTGGGACGTAGAGAAACAACATGAGACAAGCCGGAACATATTCGGGACTACTCGCCGGAGGGATGTCGGGGAGAAGTGGGCCACACTCGTTGCCGTTGGCAAGGATCAAGAAGATCATGAAGAAATCTGGCGACGACGTCAAGATGATATCTGGGGAGGCTCCTATTGTGTTCTCCAAGGCTTGTGAGCTGTTCATAGAGGAGCTTACACAGAGGTCTTGGATGGTGACCATGCAAGGCAAGAGGAGGACACTTCACAAAGAAGATGTTGCTTCTGCTGTCATTGGCACTGATATTTTTGACTTTCTTGTCAACTTGGTTTCTGATTCCAATCATTCTCAGGATACCACCCCTACTGGAACTAACACATAGGGTTAACAAATCTCCCTCTCTCCCACACACGCACAGATCCGACGTGCTTAATTCAACATCATTCCAGGATACCTAATGTATCTCATAACCTACGAATGCAAAAAATACAATTCCAATATATGATGCTGATATAATTTATATATATAAACACAGTTCTCATAAGACCAGTTTTGTATATATACATATATAACTGTTTTTTTAAGTCCTCCATATCTAATTAGACTTTATGTATAGATGTTGCACAGGATAATGTAAAAGCATTTTCCTTGTCATTTCCTATTGAAGTTGAAGAAGAGCACATATATATGATATATCAGTGCTTGCCAGGGTGCCATATCCTATTGGGTTCGACACATAATGAGCCATTTATTCATGGGAAAGATGTAGAAGTTGGTGATTTCATCTACGTGACCTTTTTGGGCGCGTCCGACTTGTTGCAAAATGCTAGGGCCTGTTTGTGCGTCCCATGAAATTTGGATCACAACTAATGTATTTTAATTCATAATTTCAAATGAAGCCATTAATAAAAAAGGTTTTCTTAACGTGTGCCCTAAGGCATATGTCAAGTTATAATAAATGAGGTAATCATTGTATTGGAAAATGTAGTTGGACAATTTTTTAAGTATTTTCACATTTTCCTAAGCAATTTGCATCATTCTCAATGTATTTTCACCATTCTCAATGCATTTTTACCACTTCCCATGTAATAATTGCCTCATTTATTGTAACTTAACATATACCTTAAGGGCACACATTAAGAAAACCTTTAAAAAAATTGGGTTTATAGTTACCATTATTGATGGTGCAAGATCAATTTACTAATGAAACATCACTATTTGAGATGTTCAAATAAGACCTTAATCGCCATTACCATGATAGTTTAGTGGCATTCTCCCAACTTGTTAAGTGAGCGATCTTAGGTTTCACCTTATGGAGAAACATTAATACCCATTTTTTTATAATATATTATGGGGAATTTTGGGATAAGTGTAGTTTCTATCAATTGTCAAAGGATCTTAATCTATTCAATGGTACTTTATAAAGTATTTATATTTCAAATAGAAGTATGTTGCGTCAGCCAAAAAAAATCAGCTCTAATTTTAAAAAGTGTTTAGATCAACTTGATTTAATTGTTCCAAGAATTAGTTTTTTATCATGGACAAGTGCAGCCACGACAGTTTGTTCCTCAACCATAGTAGCTCTTGTCCTTCTTCCTTCTCTAGAGTCTGGCTAATAAGTGGCTATATAGAATGAGGTTGTCCTCATCTCTCTTGTTTTTAGCTCTCTCAAATTTTCAATTATTTTAGGCACCTAACTTAAGACACAATACCTTATCATGCATATATATTTATCACATTGAGTCATTCGACAGGTATAAATTTGCTAAAAAATCCATCAAAATGGACCCACACTATTCTATCAAAGTTTACGAAGCATTACTAAATGAGAAATATAATTAAATTTTGATTGACACGTGTGATTAAATTACGTGACAGTTTCAAATGAAAGCTTTGCATAAGACTTGTGGGGTACATTTCTAAAGGCATGTGTCTCGACATTCATGCAATATCACTGTTAACAAGTTGGAGCTTGTCAATACGTGGATGAGAACACCAATTAGCTTTTCTTTATAATAATACTAGCAGAAACCCCGGGCGATGCCCGAGAACCAAAAAAAAAAAAAAATCAATGAGAAGAAGACGTGGTTGATAGGCCAACTGATTTGAAATTTGAACCATCTTTGAGAAATTTAAACCTTAAATTCAAAGAGGAAACCATTGATCAAAGAAAGAGAGAGAGAGTTTGATATGGGTTTAAAATTCCCATTTCAAAATTTGAGATGGTTGAGAGAGCAAGAGAGAGAGAGAGAGAGAAAGTATGTACTTGTTTACTTGATAAGAGAGGAAAGGAGGAAAGAGAGAAAGAGAGAGGCGTATGGGAGAACGGGAAAAAGAGTGAAAAAAAAAAAAAAAAAAAAAAAAAAAGAGAAAAAAACAGGGAGGGAAAGAGGGGGAAAAAAAGAGAGAGAGAGAGAGAGAGAGAGAGGAGAGAGAAGAGTGTACAGGAAAGAGTGTACAGGGAAGAGAGAGAGAGAGAGAGAAAAACTGTATGGGGAAGGAAGAAAAAAATTAAAAAAAAAAAAAGAAGTTGATGTCATTAAGATTCTATAGTGTGGGCCCAAAAACGATGAGGGGATTAATTTTTGGTGGGAAGGATGGTGAAAGCTCCATGTCATCCAATGCTGACGTAAGGATAACTCTCTTTTATAGGTGTAAGATAGATTCTATCAATTCTACTTCAATAGTTTTTTTAAATGAACAATTAAGATGGTCATACTTATCAATTTGATTGGCCTTTTATTTAAGCAATGTATCAAGAGTAACTAAGACTTTTGCTCTTTAATTACATGGATGGAAAATTATACGGAGTAGTAGTTGTAAGATGAACCAAACTATTCAAGCTTCGGTTGAGATCAATCGGCTTGATAAAAGACTTATTGGAGGCCCCTCATAAGATAAATGTGACTAGCCCAAGCCATAGCCAAGCATGAAGTAGGGTATTAATCAACTTGATAACCTCACTAATACTTTAAATAACCAATTACTTGATCTCAACTTGACTCGTTTGAATTCGCTTCTGAGATAAGCATGTCAAGCTTGAGTAGCTTACCACTTAGCTTTGACGACTAGTTTGCAGCAAAAGCCCCTTGTTTAAAACTATATTTCCAAACCCAATTAGGAGGATTAGATTCTTGGGCTTTCTTTCCTAAAAAGTGTGTTGGGCTTTGATTGCAAAGCCTAGGTAGTGCTCTTTTGTGCAACCAAACCAAACAACATCCTGACCCCTAGGAGCCAGAGGTGGATTGTCGCGGGCCCAAAAGAGTATACAACCATACAAATAGGCCCAACCAAATATTTTTTAACCCTAAACTCATGAATTATCCTTTTTCAAATTAATTTATTAATGGAAAACCCTTTTTTTCCTTTTCTTTTTGCCTCACTTTTTGTAACTCACGTTTTTGTTTTAGAACACAGACCACCTAAAGGAGTAGTATTTTTGCCTATGTTAGCCAATCCCATCCCAGGGTCGGCTTAATACAAATTGAGGCATAAGGCGAAAATTTTAAATAAGGTGTTTTCAATATTTAATATTATATATAATATGGAAGAATTGAATTTCATTCATAATAGACTACTTGAGTACAAACCACCCTTGCTAGGCTTTAAATAGAAGTCTAAACATAACATAAATGAAAAGGAAGTAATCTAGGATTAATCAAATATTTATCATCCTAATCAATCACACCAACCTAATATTTGAGATACACCAAACCAAATCAGTTTTGGTATATCTCAATTACATTATTCTTATAATTCTACTTATATTCTCCTATATATAATAGAAATTTTGCCCACCACCACCATATGAATCAATGGTGGTGGTGGTGGTGGTGGTGGTGGTGGTGGTGGTGGTGGTGGTGGCCGGGGGGGAGGGGGGGGGAATTTCTTGATATCTAAATTCTCACCCCCTAAAACATGGTATATAAATAAATAAAAAGCTGTAGTTAAAAGGGTCAAAGGGAGCACTTTAAACTATATATGTTCTCATTAGTTCTAAAAAGTTGAGATTATCACCACAACTTACAACTCTTGCAGGGCATGCTGCACCTTGCATGCGTTCCATCATTGAGCGGTATTAAACTATAAAAGCCCTATCATATCTGATTCACAATCTAAAGTGTAAAGACTCACAACATGAAGCTGAAAAAGGTAGCTAGGAATGCATTTATCCACAATCCAAAATGCACACTGGTGGGCCACCTAACGGCTTTGTGGCCAATTCTCCTCCCTATGTGGGGTGAGGTTTTAGGAGTCATTAGATTAGGTGCAGTATCTCTGATCCATGTTACCCAATAATAATTGCAAGCCCTGCTGGGGTATATCTGATTATCTGGGGCCTCCTAAAGAATGTCCAATGTCGTTACATAAACGGCTTCTCGGGCCATCTGTTGGGACAACTCGCTAAACTAAGGGCCATCAGTTTTGACATAAAAATCCGAAAGGGCAGTCAGGTAAACCCGTAGTCTGGCGTAGGATTTGGGTTGCATAAACCTCATTTACGAAGCCCAATTCTTTGTCCATAGTTGCTTAATATAGCAATTGACATGCATTTACCAAAAAAAAACAATTGACAAGCCATGTCTCATCAATTTATTATGAACGTTTCTTTTTTTATCAAAAAAATAAAAATAAAAATAATTAGTTGGCATGGAAGTCATGTCAACTACCACTATGTTTGGATGGAAGGAAGTGAAGAGAAAGAGAAAGGAAATGGAAGGGAAGTGTTTCCTTACCCTTGTTTGAGATTTTAAAGACAAGATAAAAGAAATGAAGGGATTCAAAACCCCTCCAAGGCCCACTTTTTTTTTCTTCCCACAAGTGGGAGGAAATGGGAAATGTCTTAATGAAACCTCTTAATGCCTATTTTGCTATTCTAATAACATTAAAGAAATTGAAAATGACATTTGAATCCCGACCCATCTCATATACCCCAACATGCGAAGGTTATATTGGTAAAATACATATTTAATGAATCCTTTCTTTTCTTTCCAACTCTAAAACAAAGAGGAATCAAAGAAGATTCTTTTCTCTCCTAAACTCCCAAACAAGAGGAAGCTAGGAACACTATAATCATTTATTTTCCCTTATCCTATTTCTTAACTAATGTTTTCTTTTTTCTCTCTCCTTTCCTAAACTCCAAACATAGAGTAAACAAAACCACTCTTGGCTCGTCGCTCCTTTTAACGTAGCTTGGCTCCATGAGATTTTAGTGGAGTAACTACGTACTCTCCTCTTTTAGGTCTCCCGGCCTTTTTCTTTTTCTTTTTTGGGTTGTGGCCCTTTAAAAATATATATTGACATAAACACATGATACATTTATGATATCATAGGGATACATTAGATCAATAGTCTTAGACTCTTAGGATATAAAAAATAAAGACAGTCTTTTAGGAACACATATTCAAATCCTAATCCCTTAGTATTATTTTTTGAAAAAGGATACTAAGAATAAGAAGAAAGAGGCAAAGAGATATATATATATTATCTCAAAGGCATGTCAAAGGAATACATGTCATGCCCAATACCGTCACGACACCTTTGGGAAAGTTTTTGTGCCTCTTAGCTTAGTCTCCACTCGCTATACCCAAAAAAAAGAAAAAAATATATATATATATTTCATTTTAAGCACGGCTCAAATTAGAGACGTTGTGTAAAATTTGACGCATATGATCAACTATATATATACACGCAAAAATGTTGTGGGACATCATGCTTGCACAATTAATGCAAACCATAACAGGTTGATCATTTGTGTCAGATTTTTCATAATGTCTCCAATTTGAGCCATGCTTGAAATGGAAATGTTTACATGCGATATCGCACAAGCGAACTTTTGCAGGGTAAATAACTTTGATCATATATGAGATATTCTAAGGTGTCTTATATGATCATGGTCGTCTTTAGGTATATAACATGCGCTGCATGTCATCAGATGAACAGTCATGAATCGCACTTGACAACCTTGTAATATGTAATTCTGATCTGATGAGCACATATTTATCTAACTTATATCAGCACTATACATTAGTTCCTATGTATCCTGTAACCTACTAATTCATGAGGGACAACTCCTAATATGGTGAACTAATAATATAAATTATATTAGCATGTACTTACATTATCGTTTCAATGAAGAGTTCGATGCTGTGATTGCAAATGGATATTCAATTTAATTATTTTTCAAGAAAATAGAGGCTGCAAAACTGAATCGCCACATTAAGGCTTATATTAATATTTTTTTTACTACAGTAAGCAAGTACATTTCGATGAGCAAGACTAATTTGTCCAAGAGCCCAAAGCGTAGTGTCAAAAGTAAGCACTATACACCCTCTCCATATTATGCCGAGAAGCAGCTAAAAACGATATTTTCACCGGAGCTAGTAGACACCAAAAACTCACTACTCTCATGCCGAAACGATGGTGCCCGCGCCTTTTTCTCCTTCTCAACCCTCGTACCGGAATCTGACACCATATCGGTCCTTTTTGCGGCGCCGGCAGCTGCCTTTCTCTCACTTCTCCTCCTTGCAGCGTACTCCTCGGGAATAAATACATCCATTAATATACAATATAAATATATATTCCCGAAGTTGGAGAAAAAAACTGCTCAACAGAGAACGTGGGAAGTAGCTACAAAACTTTTGGGGCATGGGAAATGAAGTGAGTCCAATTTATAGGTAAGGAAATTTTGGGAAACGGTGGGCGTTGGTCCCTGTTTTTGTTGAAACAAGCAACACTTTCAGCTATCAACTTACCCATGTCCCTTTGGCGCGCTTTTGGAAACTTCTTGACGTACGTACTACCCTTGGCGCCCATTGCTATATATGTGAAACGCTTGATCCTTTATGTGGAGAGAGAGAGAGAGAGAGAGAGGTGTTGAATTGAGAAAGCATGGTTTCTGATATGTGTCCTTTTTTCTTCTACTACTTTTTTACAATTCCAAATCTAGCGAGTGGTAATGCTATCATGCATGCCTAGAAATTTACCTCCTGTGCCTGTATTTTTGTCTCCCATAGAAGGCACATGAAATCACTAAAATCCTCCTAAAGTCCAAATTACTTGCCATGGTATATTGATGAAGTTGACTTGGGTTTGACCATTTTCATTTCATCCATTTAATTTTCAAGTTGATTTCTACGGAATTGGTTTCAAAATTACTCCGTAATATATTAATTCTTAAACCAATTTAATTATTAATTTTTAAACCTAATGCCACTCATCATAAAGAAATATTATTAATTTATTATTAATATGTCCTCTTATGAGATGGAAGATCGGAGATAGATATGGTCTCCACTTACAAGATGGCCGGTGAAAAAGCGAAAAACCTCGGAAGAGTCTCATTAGGTTAAAATAATAAATTGAGGTAACAGTACTTAGCCCATAGATTATGGTGAAGATTCTTAAAATTTTAAATTTATTTATAAAAGAGAAAACATATTTTTACTTTATAATTGTAATATTTTATGCATAAAGTGGTCTGCCAAGGTCAAGTGATGTTTGATATCACCGTGTCAAAAACGTTCCATATCTAGATCAAACCATGTCACAATAGGTGATGCCGCCATTGGACTTTCTTCCCCTCTTCTTCCCTCTTCCCTCTTCCCTCTTTTGGTAAGGAGTGATCATAACAACCGTTAATGGCTTAGATAAATAGAAAGATGAGCACACACCATATATATTCTCTTCACAAGACACTTAAACAGACATTTATATATATATATAGGGTTAGGATCCATGGACTCATATAAAGCATTTTATTTTTGCACTTTAAATGATTTGTTAAATGGTGAGTGGAGCTTAGTCATGCCAACTTTCTAGAATACTGTTAGATCTTGTGAATCTAATAGCTTAAAAATAAGAAGCAAAAATGAAATGTAAAAATCGAGTCCGATCTTAGCTACGTCAGCTTTCTAGAATACTGTTGGATCTTGTGAATCTAATGGTTAAAAAATAAGATGCAAAAATTAAGTGTAAAAATCGAGTCCATAGATCCTTATATATATATATGTTATATCAGCACCGTGCATTAAGGATTGTATCCCTTGTATGCATGAAGTATAACCCCTAATGCTGGTGTTGATATAAGTTATATCAACACGTTCTTACCTGATCATCATCCTATATATATATATATATATATATATATATGATGAGAAATGCTTTTGAATCGATCTCTCTTAATAACTCCAAAAGAATCTCCTATGATGGTGTGAAAACAATTAAAAGTGAGGTGCATCTCCCACTACCTACCTTTGTTTTCACACCGCATCGGCGAGGGTTTTTGGAAGAATTAAAGAGGTCAAAGAACATTGTTGTTTAAATTATAGAAATAACATGTTTGAGCCAAGTGACCTCTCTCTTTTATGGTAATCTCAAGCCTCAACTCCCATGTCTAAATTGTCCAATACATACTTTCTTTAAATAAATTTTTTTTAAAAAATACAAAAAACAAAAATAAAAAAACAAAAGTAGCCTTAGTAAGTAGTAGCCTGCATAAGAATTTAAGATTATTCAGATAGAAATTATTTTTTTCCATATTTAAAAAAAAAAAAAGAAAAGAAAAGAAAAAAAAAAAAAAGCTTTAAGATTATTGAGGAAGGGACTATAATTAATATGGAAATTAATGATAACAAACTTTGAAGAAAGGAGTGTGGATTTCCAAAACCATGCACACGGGTTATTGCCATTTAGGTTGTTTTCCAATTAAGGTGAGAAACCTGGGTCGGGTGCAACCGTGTGCTATGCTATAACATTGGCCACCGCATTGTGTGGCACTCATACTTTCATAACCCAAAGCCAAACGGTGGGCCATGTTTACAGTGGGCTCCCTCTGTCCCATGGAGTGGGACACGCCACTAGTGCTGTTTCTGACGATGATATTATTTTCTGAGCCTGCTTTCATCAGATAATGCACAAGACATTAAAATAATAGCTCACCGTAGCTCAAAGAAATTAAAACGTCTAACTCCATTTTGCTTTCTTAATTTTTCAAATATGAGTCTCACAAACTTCTTAGGAAGATAATTAATGCCACAATGAAGCCCTTACACTAAGCCAACAAAAGGCAGCGTCCTATGCATCAAGACACCTCAAGACCCATCATATGATCAACCATTATAGAGACTTTGTAATATCATCATTTGATTCCATCGAGTACCCTTTTTTTGAGGGGGACTAATTTTTTAAATTATATATATATATCTAAAATCAATCATTTGAGACCACTCTATTATGTGGATGACTTTATTAAGAGGGCCAATTGAGGTGATTAAGCAAAATCTTGGCTCTTAAGATTAATCATGTATACACATCATGCTTCCGGATGAACCTAAAGCATTAAGCATGTGCATGCTTGAGTAGATGAGTTTTGTTATTATTATTACTAATAAAAGGAATCAAAATTTACGGCCTCATAGAAGCCTTCCCCACTCCCTTAATTCTCTACAAAAAAAAAAACTCCATCTTTAACTAATAAATACATAAATAATAAATAATTTTATTAATAAAATCAAAGTGTCTGACCTTTAAAGCAAGACCAGGTGATAAGGGTACGGCGCTTGTCATCTATATAGGGTTGCCACTTGCCATCGTAGAAAGGTGACACATGTGCTGTAAGGATCTTCCCCTACAGGCACCCATGTGCACCGAGCCACCGACTAGGTGATCCGCCCTTTGACCCCAAAAAAGGGTGTCCGCCATGGAATTAGGGGAGTTGAAGCGTGATGAAGGGATTTTACTTTAGTCTCCGTGACTTGTGGGAATTGAAGAACTTGTATGTAATTTTGTTATCGATAATATGGTATTATGAGTTAATGGGAGTTTATAAAATATGAGCACAAATTGATTCAAGTCGGTTCGAGTTAAAGGTATATCTAAATCGGACCGAACTAATTTGGAGTCTAAAAATTTGTTATAAATCGAACCAATTTAAGCTTGGACTGAGACTAGGACCAGACCAAATTTTTGGTTCGATCCGGTCCAGTTCTCGGTTTTTGTTTTTTGTTTTTTGTAAAATCGCATTTCCGGCCAACTATTCCAACTCTGTTCTTTCCAGCAAAGTCGCAACCATCCCAATACAAGCAAAACATCCAAAACAATTAGAACACATCAATAATTTCACCTAAAAAAACAAAAGAAAAAAAGTTAAGGGTAGAATACATCTATACCCCCTCTATTTACTGACTATTACACTGACCCCCCCTATACTTTCTGAAATTACACTGACCTCCCCTTGTCAGAACAGTTTAACTAAAGAAATAAACGGAATGGTGAAATAACCGAATTGCCCCTCCTTTAAAACAGCGTTGTTTCTCTAGAGACGAAGTGGGGAGTTGGTTTGCAAAGAGCAAAAAAAAAAAAAAAAAAAAAAAAAAAAAAAAGAAAGAAAGACGAGGGAAGAGGAAGAAGGAAGAACGGGGGTCGCCGATGGGAGGGAGTGAGTCGACGGTGAGGAAGAAAGAAGAAGAACAGGGGTCACCACGGCAACTCCTTCTCCCTCTCATCTCCCCTCTGTTTTCATTTTTTTTTTTCTCTCCAAACCCTCGTGCCTCCCAACACTGCCAGAAGCCCACCGTGAGCTCCTTCTCCCTCTCATTTCCCCTCTGCTTTTATCTCTTTCTTTTTTTCTTTTTTTTTTTCTCTCCAAACCGACTCCATTTTTTCCGACGAGCGTCAAAGACTCTATTTTTTCCGGCGAGCATTTCTTGTCACTCTCCCTCGACACCAAACCCAAACCCATTTTCTAAGAAAAACCCAAAGCCCACCGCCACAGCTCGCCGATCGCCACAGCAACTCCTTCTCCCTCTCGTCTCCCCTCTATTTTAATTTTTTTTTCCCTCTCCAAACCCTTATACCTCCCCCCACCACCAGATCTCCGATGGATTTGGCGTTTAGATCTCCGTTTCCATAGCTGCTACTGCTGCTACTTTTTTTCTAAGTTTAAGAGGGAAATGGTGATTAGGAGGTAGGTGTTGGATGGGTGTGAGCCAGCGGGAAGAGGAAGGTCTCATCGTCAGTAAATGGGAGCGATTAATAGCCGGAAGGAAATCGCAACAGCGGTGAGCGCGGTGGTGACGGTCAACTTCACGATACGCGCGAGGCTTAGCAATGCTCCATTTGATGCAAACCAAACCCCCCTTCTCGCCAGTGATCTCTCACTTCTCCCTTCTGTGTCCTGCCTCTCTCACAAATTTGAGACTGGAATGCTTGATTATTGGGCTCGATGGCCATGGCAGTGGCTATTGGGGGCTTTAGATTTCGGCCATGGCCATAGCCATAGTAGATCCTGTCGACTGTGATCCTCCAAATTTCAGATCCAGTGAATAAAGCGCAGACCGAAGAAGCTTTCGCCGTCGATCTCCACCATAGATGCAAAACCACTACAGATCTACGTCGGAGAGAGAATAACAGAGAGATTGACGATTGAGGTGTGGGTGATCGAAAGCTAATGTCGTAAACACTAAAACGACTTGTTTGGCTACTAAACACAGTGTTTTGGCTTTAAGAAGGTTAAAATGGGTATTTTTAACCCATTTTTGGCTGACGTCAGCAACATACGTTAAAATTTCTAACGACTGTTTGACGGATGGGGTGGAGTGTATATTATTTTCCAAAGTAAGGGAGTACAGTGTAATTTTAGAAACTATAAGGGGTGTCAGTGTAATAGTCAATAAATAGAGGGGGTGTAGATGTGTTTTACCCAAAAGTTAAAGATCAAACCGAGAGAGGTCGAGAGGGGGCTACATTAGACTTGAGAAAAAAAAAGCCTAAAGATCAGACCATGTGGGTGTTGGATCTACATTGAATTTGAAAAGAAGAAAAAAAAGAAGACGTACCAGATGACGACCACCGACGGGAGTGCAGCTAATTCATTAGCAACGGAAGAGAGATCACGGATTTGCCGTGTTGCCATGAGAGGAGAGGTGAGGTGAGGACCACTAGTTCACCGGTGGCAGAAGGGACGACAGAGACTTTGGTTTGGCGGTTTTGGATGGTGAGTTTGACGGTGACTAGGAAGCCGTTCCAGTTTTTTGGCGATTTCTTTGGCAATGATTTCATTGATTTTCTTTGTGGAGACACCGAGTGGACTAATTTTAGGTGTCGAGTTGCCAACTGCCGAAGATGGGATGAAGGAGTGAAGGATAGGATTGCAATTGCTAACAATGAGATGATGAGGACCAGGACTGCCAGCAATGGGGATTGGTGATAGGGATTTGGGGATGAGGGGGTAAGGCGATGAGGATTAAACGGCTCTAGGAAAAAGAATGGAAGATTGAAAGGCATTTTAGGTTTTTGACTTTTTTTTTTTCTTTTTGCTTATATCTACCAGTTATATTATATATTATATATATATATTATTAGTTCTCGGTCCTGGACTTTAGTCCAGTCCAGGACTGAACCCCCCTAAACCATGGATTGGATCAAAATTTTTGGTTTTTAAAAAATTGTCTTAAGAACCAAACCGAACATTGTTTGGCTCGGACCGAACCAGACTAGACCGAATTACTCGGAATGGTCCGGTCCTTGGAATTACTCAAACCATTTTGCACCCTCTGTATAAAATGGTTAAGATAAATTATAAGAAATCCTCTAATGTTTTATTTTTTTTACGAAATCCCCAAAAGAAAATTAGCTTATAATGTGTTCTCAAAAAGTTTACAAATTTAGTAATTAATGTCATCGTTAATCATCATTCATAAAATTAACAATGATTACCTGACGTTTTCCTATCTAATTTTATAAATAACAAGTAATGGAGGTGTTAATTATTAAATTTGTATGCTATCTAGGATATGTTACAACCTATATTTCTTTAAGAGGTTATGTAGAAAATTGTTAAACATTAGGGGGGTTTTTGTTATCTACCCAAATAGTTATGGCAGGTTTAATATGCCCTATTGTTTATCCTATTATTGGACATGTGAGCCTGATATATCCATTAACTCTTGGAACAGAAAAAAAAAAAAAACATTATGGACAAATAATTTAGAACAAAAAATAATAATAATAATTACTTTTTTTTTTTATAGGACAGAGGAAATAAAAAAATTTATTAATAAAATCAAAATATCAGACCTTAAAAGCAAGACCAAGGATATGGGTGCTGTTTACCTGAAAAAAATAAAAAATAAAAATTAAAAATAAAGGGGGGATATTGGTGCTTGTCATCTATATAGAGTTGCCACTTGGCATTCTAGAAAGGTAACACATGTGCTGTGGAATCTTTCCAACTGAGCAACCATGCGCACCGAGTAGGTAATCCGCCCTTTACTTAGCTAAAGAAAAAAACAAAGAGGGGTGACCCGTCCCCTTTCACCCCAGAAAAAGGTATTCACCTGGGAATTATGGGAAGTGTCTGAAGAGATTTACTAATGTCTGCGTGACTCTTGTGGGCAGAAAATAATTTTGCTATTCATAACATGGTATAATGAGTTAACGAAAGTTTTATGAAATAGTTAAAGGAAAATTATAAGAAATCCTTTATTGTTTTATCTTTTTCACGTAATTCCTTGAAAAAAATTAGTTTAGAATGTATTTTCGAAAAGTTTACAAATATCTAGTAATTAATGTAAAATTAACAATAATCACATGACCTTTTTTTTTTTTTTAATCTAATTTCATGAATAACGATTAATGGAAGTATTATTTACTAAATTTGTATGTTGTCTTAAGCACATTGCAATCTATATTTGATCAGAGGGTACGTAAATAATTGTTCACCCAAATAGTTATTGTAGGTTTAATATGCCCATTGTTTATTGTATTATTAGACATGTGAGCCATATATGTATATATTCACCTTGCACAATTTCCATTGACTTGCAATAATGTTGATGTGATATCACAATTATATGAAAGTGTTACTCAACTCACAAAATTATATGTACTACTTTCATGAGGGTCTCCCAAGCTAATACCAGAGAAAGGGTTTTGATAGTCAACTTGTTACAAATTTATTGTAAACTTCTTTCTTTTGGTATTAGCTTAGAAGCACTCACCAAAGAGTAATTTTCCCTGTAAGCTCCCTTTTGTGAAATGGGTACCGGCTAAATTGATAACCAGTCAATTGTCTATGGACGATATTCCCATTCAAACATTGCAATCACCAAAAATGGCATTTTTCCAATTTTTGGGTAAACAATCCCCACCTTCATCCACCTTCCACCTAAACGGTTTAGGTGATCAACTCCATCACATAAATGTTTAACACCATTGCTACATGTATATAATATTTATTATTGGATAAAATTGAACGCATGTTGTTTTTTTAATGTCAAAAGACTCTTATAGTATTATAGACTGCAATGATAGATTAAATCATGATCATTAAAGTAATAAATATAAGCAATGACAGTTACAATATGTCATATAAGATGAGAGTAAGAGAGGGGTAAAGGATAGGAGTAAGATAGTTTAGGAGTTCGAATCCCTCCGATTCTAAAAAATATAAATAAATAAATAACCATATCTATATCTATACTACCTATAAAAAGATGAATGTAAGAAAAACTTTTGATTGACTAATATACCTTTATTTTAATTTTTAAATACACAACTACCCACCCTTCTGAATATATAGGAAATATAGCAATATGGTAACTATAATTTTAAAACATATACCTTAATATGTTTTAAAACACATACCTTAATATATAAAACACAAATAAGAATTCAAAGGAATTGGAAACCCTAAATCAAATACTTCATTTAATACTATACATATAATCCTAAAGCACGTTGACTTCGTATCTCTCTCTTCCTCTCATTTTCTAGCAAACGAGAATGGCCTGTTAGAGGCACACCTACTTCCCAGCGCAATCACAAACCAAATATCCACTTCATGGAGACGATACGTGGAGATGATACCAGATCTCAAAGGGCTGTTGCGTGAGTGTTTTATACTTTTATTATGTATTTCTTAAAATTTGATGAGAATTCATATAATGCTGAATTTGTTTGTGGTTGGGGGTGGTTGTTTTTGAGGATTTTGGGTAAATGAGGAAAACCTTTGAATGTGTTTTGATTGTAACGTGAAAATTGTTGGAATGGGTCATATATGTATATGATAATTATTATTATTATTTTGCTTGAATTTGGTTGTTGATGGGAAGGGAGGGAGAAAAGAAAAAAAAAAAAACAAAGAAATGAGGAAAAAAATAAAATGAAAATCTTGATCTTCACTCTCTTTTCAATCTCTACGTAAACAAAACAAAATGTAGATGATGATACCATACAAAAATAAAATTGTGAATTTTTTTTTAGAAAAGGTAATAAAAACTATATTAGGAGGGATCAATTTCACTTATTAAAAAAATAAATTAAATAATATTTAAAAGCATCAAAAATATAAAATATAGAAAATAAAAATAAAAAAAATTATGTTTGCTACTTCCTTTTAGAATGCACATATCAAATTGAAGTAGCAAATTGCCACAGCCTACATAAGGTAGCAAAAGATAGATTTGTTAATTTTTTTATTTTTTATTTTTTGCTATCTCCCTCAAAGATGCTCTTGTATCACATATTAAATTATATTATATCTATACTACCCATAAAAGTTTATATTTTAGAAATACTTTTGATTGACCATTACATCTTTATTTTAAATTTTAAATTTTAAATATTTATTTGCCTCCCATATTTAACCAATTAAAAATGTTTTATATTTAACCAATCAAGAATGTTTATTTTCTAGCAAAAAAGAAGGAAAAAAGATAACACAATTTATGTTCACTTCATAAATTCTATACATCCTCCACTTCTATGCATGTGTTTTATCTAACTTTTTATTCCTACCATAACTCCTAACAATTAAAAGAATTTTGACCTATTGTGTTGAGCGTTTATTCTAATAAGTTAAATTAACACAAAAGTAACAAATAATTAGATTTTCATGTTCAAAAAAAAAAATATATATAGATATATATAGATATATATATTACCTATAAAAAGTTGAATGTGAGAAAAACTTTTGATTGACTAATATACCCTTATTTTAAATTTTAAATGCACAATTACCCTTCGACATATGTAAGAAATATAGAAATATAAAACACTTACATAAATAAGAATTCTAAAGAAACTATAATTCGTATAAATAAATAAAACCCAAAATTGTAAATTAACTCTATTTCATAACATTTATCATCTATTCATTAACAATGGGATTCTAAATTTTACTTTATCCATTAACAGTAGCTTCAACCTATTTTAATAGAGCCATCATCTTCTTTTCTTTTTCGAAATATAGGGTTTTAGGGTTTGTTTTAATTGCTATAGAAAATACTGTTTTCCATGTGAGTCAAGTACTTCATATATTTCTGTAACTTTGGTTCTTCTACCTCTATTCTTACTGAATGCCCTACGTACAAGATTCCTTGCAAATGTAATAGGGTTCTATTTTAGTTATGTTAAATATTATTACTTTTGAGTATTTTTTTATTTTATTTTTTTGGTGTAAGTTTTTGACAAATCGTGATTCACAAATATTTTATGAGATACCTTTCTTTTTATTTAATTATTTATTTTTGGAGTTGGTTTGTTTTCTCACATAGAACCTTTTATCAAAATATAATATAATAAAATTGAATAAGGTTCCTAGACTATAAAAAACTAGCATTAAGAAAACTAAATCCTATATGTAACGATGTTTAAAATTCTACCTTATCTGGTCAATAGAGCATCATCTCAACAAAAGACAACCTAGGAGGATTCCCATGTTTTAGTAAGCACATTTTTCATTAAGAAAATTTTAAAAATAAGTATATTTATCATAATTTCATTTAATTGTTTATATTATAAAAAAAATTTATAAAAAAAACCCAACTTCCCCACTCATAGAATAATATTTTCAATGAGTTGGATGACATTTATTTTAATTTATTTCTTATTTTTTGAATGTACAATTGAAATTTACATATATTTTTTATATTTATTTAAGTTATTGATGACACATTTAATTAATTTATTAGTTTTGGCACTGAGATTTTTTTTTTTCCCATCACAAAAATCTCTTCTTTAAAAGACAATTTATATGGTCTACTTTAGCATAAATTCGTATACCATTGATGAAATATTTATTTTATAATACAAAAATATTCACGTGCAACACATGTGTGTATCAACTAATATATATATATATATATATACAAGATGAAAGGAAAATGATAAATAAATAAATCCGACACAACAAACCCATATTTTGCATGTGATTGGGATTGACTTGTTCATTAATAAATAAATCCGACACAACAAACCCATATTTTGCATGTGATTGGGATTGACTTGTTCATTGAAGATTGAGTACGTTGACACTGAGTTTTATGGAAACTGTCTCTATTCAATCCACTACCATACCCAAGGAAACACACAAACCCAACATAGAGAGAGAGAGAGAAAGAGAGAGAGAGAGATTTACAAATTGAAAAGTTCTCTATCATTCACTAAAATGAAGTTTCATGTTCTTGTTGTTTCCCATGTTTTCATCATTATTCATAGGGAAACACAAAAAAAACGTCATTTTGACGTTTTCTTATTTTCATCTTTTCTATACTCATTTTCTATAAAACGTTTTTTTATTTTTTATAAGTTTTTCATTTTCATGGGAAATGAAAACAAAAAACTTGAAAATTTTCACAAAGCAAATAGGCCCTTCAGGGGTGTCAAGTCATCGAAGGTAAGTGATCTAAGAGAGAAATATATAAACAATTAAAAAGTAAAAGAATGAAATGATCCGTGGACCAAATCTAATCTGACGAACACTCTCACAAAGACCCTTGTGAGATAATACCTCGGACCAAATTTAGTTTGCCAAACAAAACCCTAAAAGATTTTTTATTTTTTCTAAGTGTGGAAGGCTCTTCCTTCTTCTTTTTTTTTCCTTTATTTATTTATTTTTATTTTTTAAATTCATCTTTCAAATAGTTTGGCCCACCCTAAATCAAATTCTTATTCCGCTATTGGTAATTGACGAAAAGTGGAAAGTTAATCTCAAAAAAATTTTGACTTCTAATTTTTCTTTAGTATTGTCACTATATAATTTTTGAGTGTTGTCTTGGTTGAAAATATGATCAAATATAATAAGAGTATGAAATTACAAAAAAAAAAGAAAAAAAAAAAAAGAGAAAGGGGTGGAGAAGTGTGATGCATCAAGCAACTCAATTGCTTTAAGGTAAGATTTTATTTTAGGGCCGTAGCTTGAGTCTTAATTAAGAGATTGATTTTCCACAAAATACAATCTCTTGGTGGTTGTAAAGGTTCCATCAATCATCTTGATTGTGACTTTATAATGGGATCCTAATAGCGTAGATCATATGTCTTCCTTTCCCATTGTTAGAAAGTGTTGCTTCACGTTTTAATGTTGTTTGTGACTTATAGAGATTCCTTTATTTATCCTCCTCGGAAATTTTTAAAAGAGCAATGGTTTTTTTCCTGTCAATTTTTTCTATGCACGATATGTATCCACAACTTAAAATTTGGCGATTAGCTATTTTTAAAAGAGCGGTATTATTATTCTTTCTACTCCGTCTGTTTTTTTTTTTTTTAAAGGAAATCTATGTCATTCTTTCTTTTTTTGAGATATTTCAAAATTATTGTTCCTTTCAAAAAGCCAATAACTTTTTTTGAATTAATTTCCTAAAGTACTATTTCTCTTGAATATTTTACCTTTTATAATGTACACTTAAGGGTAAAATTGGTATGTTAAAAGAATTTTCTAAAAAAATGTGTTTTTTCAAATGTGAAAGTCAAATAGGAACAAAAGGAGGATTATATATATATAACATAATATATGATATCGCATTATCATATATTAGAATGTTACTTGATGTGACAGTTGACATTTAGTCACCCATCTTTATACAAAATCATAAAAACCTTCTTTTCTTTTTTGAAATGATGTACTAACTGGACATCACTATGCCAAATTAAAAAAGAACGTGGAGAAATTTTTTTAATAAGATTTGCATTTTCCTTCTTACAATGATTATTTTTCAAGGTATTTACTTCAATATTACCACACTCTTTTAGAGTTAATTCTATTCAAATTTAAGAATTGGAGGAAAAAATGAAGTATAAACAAATGTAATAACTTTATTTTTATAACGTGTCCTTTTTCTTTTCTTTTTTTTCCATAAAAAATATTGAAGAGAGGAATTGTATTTATTAACAATTTTTACTCCCGATGTGCTGTTTAAATTAAATTTGGTCTTATCAAACCTCTCGCATCACAAGACTCATAATGATCCTATCCCTTTGAGAGAGTTGTTAACTTGTTATGACCAAAATTAGCCAACCTCTTACTTCACATAAAAATAGAAGTAAAAAGGTAAAGCAAAAGAATATGATTCATTCTGATTTTCTTCTCTGTTTGGTCGATAGGAAATGTATGTATAGAAGTGAAATGTGGAAAAGTGAAAGAAAAGGAAAGTAAAAGAAAATGATAAATTGTAAAATTATTTTCTCACACATATTTGATTTACAAGAAAGTTGTGGGAATGCTTTTTCCTATAAAAAAAGATAGGATGTGTTTGGTGAGAAAGTTTTTTAGACAAGAAATAGTTTAGTGGGTAGTAATTTATGTTTCTAACAAGATTCCTACTAATCAGGTGCATGGAAAATGCAAGAAAGTTCATTTCTTTTTCTTCCCATTCCTTTTCTTTTCATGTCAATCAAACGGAGGACATTCATGAAAATTGAATGATTCCATTAATTTCATGCAAAAAAATTGACCATATATACGAAACAATAATATAGGACAATACAAGTTGAACGTATGGCTATACTCATAATTTCACCATTCCAAATAACAAGAAAATAAAAAAGTGGTAAAAAAATGTAGAAGCTATAACCACCACACACCACTTTTTAGGATGGCATTTTTGGATTAATCCTGTGTTTGGAAAATGAATTTTTGGATGAAATTTACCTTTAAAATGTAATTTCTTAAATTAATAGAGCCTAATTCCATGTTTGGCTAGTTAAAGTTGGAGTTTTTAAAGTTCTATTAAGAATTTTAACTCAAAGTTTGAGCTGTCAATTTCTATCTAAAAATTCTTTTAACTTAAAAGGAATATATCAAAATCCAACCAAAAAAAAAAAAAAAAACAAAATTTTATTTGGAAATTCCAATTTTAAAAAAGTATAATAAGGAACTTTGCAATTTTTTAACTTTGAAATCTCATCATTTCAAAAATTTGTAATTTTTTTCCTTCCAAATTCCTCATCGAAACACAACGTAATTTTTTCTTAAAACTTATTCTACCACAATCTATTTTTTTTATTTATAATAGTAGTACATTAAAAATAAAAATAAAAAAAAGATTGGAGGTACTAACACCTAACGGTATAGCCGTATAGGGAAACCAATGGAAAAATGAGCAAACAAGGCTTCATAAGTTGAAGTCCAAAGACATGCACAAAGACATTGGCCTAAGTCCCAGGCAATCCTTCACCATTCCTCTTTACCATTTTCAATTACCCCAACCACCGTACTCCATTTCCACCTTCAAATGCTACACGTCCAAACACGCCTCTAACTCTGCTTTTTCTTACTATATTTTTAATTTTCTCTTCGTTTTTTCTCTTATAGAAAAGGGTAGGAGAGAGGTCCCTACTATATCCAGTATCCACCTACCTCCTATTGTACTAGAAGTCTAGAAGTGTCTTTCCCACCGGCCAGGATATATAAAAATAATAAAGTGTGGGTTTATATATATAATTGTCTGTCTCCCTATGCTATGCTGAATTGCATTGATCAGAGCTGCTAAACTTTTTAGAGTTTGGGTGAAGTTGGGTAGTTTGTGTGGGTAGATTTGGCAAATTAATTATGGGAGAAGAAGAACCCAAAAAGGTTGAACCCAAAACGCCTTCCATCACTCTCCAACGAGTGCTCAACGACGTTGCAGAAGAGAAGACTGTGATTCCCTTCTCCGACGACAAGGTCTCTCATCCACCCGTTGAAAGCAAGTGCTCTCTCTCTCTCTTTTGTTTACACTGTGTTTGGTTCCTAAGAAATGGTTGTGTTACTTTTGGTTGAGTGTGTTTTATGTTTTATTTTCTAAATAATGGAAGATCTAATCTTCTAGATTGTGATTCCTTTTCTTTTCCTGCATTTTCTCAGCAACCAAACAGAGTCTTAAGCATTAGTTTTTGTCTGTGGGTGAGTAGATAAATTATAGGACATGGATCGTTTGATTACTATGAATATCCTATGCAAAAGCAACCAACAAAAAAAAGAAAAAAAAAAATTTTTATTTATTTATTTTCTTTCGTTCTTGTTATTATTTAAAAAAAAAAAAAAATTATAGTGATTATATTATGCATACCAAAACTTGTATTCTCAATCTCTGGGGTTATCATCACCTGGGTTATTTAGAAAGTGAGAAGCTAAAGCTTAATTATATTTTGTAAGAGTATGGTTATTATTAGTTGGATCATTTTTGGAAAATTAGGAGATTTTGGGGTTTCTATTTATTTATTCATATGTTGTAAGCATTTGATTTTTATAATCAGTATCAAATTTGCATGAAAAAAAGGCCATTGCCCAATGTTGGTACCACTTAACGGTCCGGAAAGGGGTGAGTTAGATATGGTCTTAACATTTGTTTTTAATCTATATTGTAGCCGCCCTTAAGACTCCAACCACACCTTTGCGTTTGGTAGCCTGAGACTTCTATCATTGCACCAGACAATGCCCCTGGTTCCAAATTTGCATATTTAGCCTAATTTTTTATCAAGCATTTGACTCGACCAGACATAATTATTCAACATGTTAATATTTTGAATTTGTGTTCTTGCCATTTCAATTAAGGTTTTTATTTATTTATTAAGGGATGAGTTGGTATTGAGATTGTTCTTTTTTCTTGTGGTGGTGGTGTGTGTGAATTTCTAGTGCTAAAATTAAGGATGTTAGGACCCCGATTGAAATGGAATAATTTTATTATTCTTTTCTGTAGCCTTTGAAGGCACAGATTCATCCACTAGAATGGATCCGGTACAGAAGATGGAGGCATTGCCCCCAATGATAGCAAAAATTGAAAATATTTCAATCCATGTAATGATGAAGTTGATCCACAAATTTTATTTTATTTTATTTTATTTTTGCTGCATTGACCCACAAGTTATTATTTTGGATTCTTCCAAATCATGGATAATATTGTAAAACATGATGGAATGGTTTCATTTTTGTGCGGCATCCAAGTTCATCTGAATATATGACTGGCTTCTTGTGTGGACAAATCTATAACCATTGTCTTATGTATTCTTCAATCTGCTTATATTTTCTGATTGTAACAGAGGTTCCAGATCCTACTGCTGAAAAACATTCTGGGGGTTCCATTGACCGAGGTATGTGGGAATTGGGATTATGATTTGAAGTACCAATTTTTATTGAAGACATAACTTCATTATACCGTTTCTTCAGATGTTGTGCTTGCACGGATTGAAAGGGAGAAGAGTTTGGCTCTAATCAGAGCATGGGAAGAAAGTGAAAAGATAAAAGCAGAAAACAAGTAAGTGGCTTTCCTTTTACTTTTCTATCTGTTAGTATTTCCAGTTACCAAATTGACTACTGGGAGAGAAAGGAGGAGTCTTCACTTTTTCTTGGGTATTAGAATTGCACTCCGCGAATTAATCTCCAGGTATCAACATATAATTGTCCATATGTATATGTCCATAGGTGGAAAAATTCTCCTTTCTCCTTTTCCTTGTAGGACATTCTTTGCATCATGTCATTATCTGCACTAATGTATGAAGTAAGAATAAATTTTAAAAATATCATAGGTTGCAATATGAGAAGTAATTTCTTCCTCATGAACCTTATGTAGTTGGATGAGAGTTGAAATTTATTGAACTTAAGGTAGAGATAACATGGCAATTTCGATCCCAAGCAATTTAAAAGTGATTACAAGGTGATGCAAAGCATGGTAGCAAGAAAGGGGTGAATTTGATTTGTTGTGGGATATTTTTGGTATGGGGATGATGATAAATTGATAATTCATATTGGGGGCTATATGTAGGGAATTTATTAGTACTATGAACTATATAGTCAAAAATAGAAATTGTTTAGAAAATAATGAGGCTTTTAGTAAGAATTTACTGTAGTGAATGTTAGAATGACAATTGTTCAAGCTACTTTGGCTTACATGGGTTACACTACTGTTGCAGTGAAAAGTTAGGGGTCTTTTGGTCTCACAAGTTCTTTTAATTAGGGTTTTAATGTATGGCTAATTTGATGGATTAGGATTTATTGTTATTGGAGTTTTTAATCCATATAAAGAGTTATAATCTTCTCTTTTTAAGTACATGCGAGTAACAAGATCTCATGCTTGGAACCCATGGTTATGGACCCGAATCCATTAGTATGGAACATTTTCTTTTCTAAGTGAAATCCCCTAGTATATGAAAGAGGTATACAAGAAAACAGAAAAACACCCAACAACTATAAGTTGAAAGCGTCTGCAAAGGATTGAAAAGGAGCTCTATTGGAAAGGCACACTGGGTCTACTACCCACTCAAAAAGGAGATAAAAAAAACCTCCCCCTAATCTCGCCAAGGACTATTCCTGCCCAACAAAATTTCTTCTTTTCTAGTCCTTCCACCCCGCCAAAAATAGCATGGAGCCTATTTTCCACACCGAAATTGCAAAAGAAACTGTACTTCTAACCCACCATTCGTCAATCAATAAAAAAAGAGATTGAGGCTAAACCCAAAAGATCCCAAAATTCTAAGAGCAACTATAGCAAAAGTTACTGGACAACTTTAGAATGCAAAAATAGGTTATCCACCAATCCCACTCCTCCTTGCACATCACACACTAATTAGGCATCTCAAAACCTCTTAGCTGTAAATTATCTCATGTCAGGCACCTTGCGTTAGCCACCACCCACACAAAATATGCGACCTTAGACAGACCTGAACTCAACCAAATCTTAGATACTAGAAAGGGAGCAGATCTCCTAATAAAGAAGAAGATTATCAACCTTGAGAGGCCTATGCCCACACCACACATCCATCCAAATTCTCTCATGATCCTCTTCACACACCTAAAACCTAATTTCTGCCACAAAAAAGTTGAACCCCAGAATCACCTTCTTCTACTGGCTAGAACCATGAGGGCGCCTAATCTGCCTCTTACTCTATCCTCCCTCCACGCATCCATACTTTCAGACCACTACTTGTCTCCACAGTGTCTGAAGTAAATTTCCACGATCATTTCCCAAGTAATGCATGATTCACCTCACTAAGAAGTCTAATACAATCACTTCATTATAAAATAAAATAAAATAAAATCAAAAAGAAAAAGAAAAAGAAAAGAAGTCTAATTCCTAGACCCCTACCCGCTTTGGGGAACAAACCTCACTCCACTTGATTAGATTAAATTTCTTTTAATCCCTCAACCCTACCCAAAATAAATCCCTTTCTAACTTCTTGAGCCTACTGATCACTGAAGTTGGCATTCAGAAAAGAGACAACGTAGGTAGGCGAGCTAGCTAACATGCTACGAATCAACGCTATCTTTCCTCTTTAAAAAACATCCCCTCTTCTAAGCAGCCAAAATTTTCTCCACTCTTTCTATCACGAATCCCCAATCACTTTAGATCTACCCCTGAAACCCTAAATTCTACCATGACTGCTCTTTGCTTCATGAAATTTGTGGAGAGCCTTAAAATCTTGCGAGAAGCCCTTGAAGATACTAAGGAAATGTTAGGGACCTATATAGTTCCAGGATTTGTGAGATGTGAAATTTAAGAGAGGGGGGGGGGGGGGGGGGGGGGGGGGAAGAAGAGGCAAACAAACAACACACAGATTTTCGTGGTTCACCCAAACTTGGGCTACGTCCACGGAGCCGCCATGATTTCACTATGTTTCCAAGAACAATACAAAGAGACGTTACAACTAAAAACCCTAAAAGAAGTGACTATTTATATGACCTGAAAAGCAGGGTCAAATTACCAAAACGGGCCCAAAAAAATTCTTGTGGGGTGTTGCCCCCAGACCCCCTATGAGGCTTGTCCATGGAGTGGAAGCTTGAGCCACAAAAAAATCCCATTTAAAACCATACGCTTCCAAGGTCGAACTGAGTTGGGTGCTATAAACCGGGTCAAACGAAATACCAAGCTCCACATTGCCTAACAGGAAAGATCCCCACCCCTCACCCCCAACACTTCTCGAAACCACCACAAGAAACTTCTCCCTTGTCAAAGATCAACTGACACCAACATAGTATCCCTGAAGTCATTATGTTGCCCCTCAATTTTGAAGGTCCAAGAACTTCAGGAGATGGTCAAGGTTTTTATTCCAAGCCACAGCACTAGATGCACATGTAGTCATTGTAGTTGGCCCAAAATGCCTCTGTTCTATACTCAAATACTACTTCGGATGAATAGGGAATTATGTCACTCTTTGATCTGCAGAATAAGGCCTACGAGCTCTCTGTTTTTATGGCAAAGATCTCTCCACACCCAGGAACCAAATCTCAATGGATTGAAGCCCTCCTTTTCCTTCCAATTAGTGATATTCTATCTCTTACTTGGGAAATTGTGATCGACCCTGACTACATGGGAACAAATCCTTCTTCCTTGGATTTGAGACTTTTTACCATTTCCACTGACGGCAAGCTTTCTTGCAAACCCTCACCCATCTTTCTTGCAAACTCTCACTCCTACCCTCCATTCCTATCTTCTAGAAAAAAAAAAAATAATAAAAAAAGCCAATCCAGCCCACACCCACCTATATTGAGAAACCTGGAATGCCCCCTCCCCTTCTTGATGATCTTCACCCCTCTAGTTATTAGGGAGCTTTGTTACTGGTCCTGGTGCCAAGATTTCTTCTCTCTCTTTTTTCATTTTCTTCTTATAGTATATATCCTTCCTCTTTTCTTCTTGTTCTTTTCTCTCAATTTCTCCTTAATTGCTGACAGTTTTAAGGTTTTAAATAATAACTTCACATTAAACAATAAAAACATCCCATCAAAGATCTAATACTACTTAAAATCTGTTCAACCAATCCCCCATCACCCTATAAGAACTCTAAAGCAAAACCTTACCCTAATTCTTTTTATAGTGCTGAATTTGGTGAAAGGTTCTGCATAGAGATCCTCTCTACCAACATTTTTTTCTGACTGGTATGTCTGCTACTAGTAAGCATTTGAGAATCCAACTTCAACTGCCAACTTTTATGCATTGCTTTAGGTAGGAATTTTTGGCAAGGATCAGATTATTTACCTTTTAAGAATGTGAATATCAGTTAGGAAACAAATCAAGCACTTGCATATTGGGTTAGCACAAGTCTCAAGACTCTCAGTGCTTTTCCATATATTTTAATAAAATATTGTAGATTTTTTTTCCTTATTGAGGAAGTAAATCCAATACTATTGAAGGGGAAGTTAGGTAAATAATATTTCAATTGTATATTTCAAAAATATTGCTTGTTATTGCAAACATTACAGATATTGATGATCTTGTAACAAATCCAAATTATAAACAGTTCGAACTTGCCAGTTGTGGCCATATCATATTCTCCTCTTTGGACAGCTGAAAATGTGTTGGCAAATGAGTTGTTCTTTGAAAAGAATATTTAGCCTCAAAAGTCAAAATCTGAACATTTGGTTCTAAAATATTTTTCACTTTGTTCTCCTCCATGTGTATGTGATTCAAAGGAACTTAGCAAATACTGAAACTGAACAGGACATATAAAAGCTGTCTGCCATTGGATCATGGGAGAACAGCAAGAAAGCGTCTGTGGAGGCTCAGCTGAAAATGATTGAGGTAAACAACTCTCTGTTGGCTTTCTTTGACTGACATCACCTTTTTTCTCCCAACTTTACGAATTATGACGCACTGAAGCACCACTAGCACGCAAGAGGATTGTGATCCTTACTTAACAGAGTATGGTAAATGTTCAAGTAAACATGGTTACTGCCATGATATGATTATTGTAAGAGCATTCGTTTGGCATTCTGTGCTGAATTTGCCAAAATTGCAGCGGAAGCATTCTCTGCTGGCAGAAACTTCACAATATGACGTGATTTCTTGCATTTCTTTTTCAACTTATTATTATAAGAAGCAAAATAAAAAATAAGAAAAGGGGAAACAACAAAATTTTTTGGATTCTATAGAAAACACAACTCGCTTCATATTCTATGTGCAACAAAATGAAATGGGCTCATTCTATCTCAATGGGACATCCAAATGGGCCAGAACAGTTTTGTCGATAATTTGTTTGCAGTTTCATATATATAACCTCCTTTTATACGAGTGAGTATTCTTTTGACAAAACTCTGATATGAACAGGAAAAATTGGAAAAGAAGAAGGCAGAATATGCAGAGAAAATGAAAAACAAGATAGCTGAATTGCACAAGGCAGCAGAAGAAAAGAGGGTAATGATCGAAGCCAAACAGAGGGAAGACTTTCTTAAGATCGAGGAGGCAGCTGCAAAATTTCGTGCAACTGGGCACGTACCAAAAATGTTTCTTGGATGCTTTAGCTGCTGATTTTCTTAGGCAGAATACAAAAACATGTGGGTTTAAAATTTTGTTGCATTTATTGTTTGTTGGGCTTTTGTTTTCGTTGTGGTTGTGTTTGTGTATTGTGTGCTAACCTGGTCTTAGTGTGTAGGTGTTTTTCTTAAATTGTGTACAGTACAATGTCTCCGAATGTATATATGTGATACACTATGCCTGCTTTGCATATGGATCCTTTTTCTCCTTTTAGCATATATGGATCATGCTTGTCATTTTGTGCAATTAAGCATTGGCAGAAAATTGTACAAACTTTTGGCAAAATACTGGCTGTAATTTTAAGTAGCCGTGCTAATGCCGCAAGAATGAACCAGGACCAATCACCCAACCATGGAAATTGTGCCTTCTTATTTATTTTTTTTTTTTTTTGGGGGGGGGGGGGGGGGGGGGGGGGGCTGTAGTTTAATGGTACAAACTGAATGATTAAAAATCTCAGTTTTGAAATAATAATAGTAATAATAATAATAATAATAGAGAAAATGTTTGGTTTTTAAACAGTAAAAACCCAAAAACCCGTTGCCAATTCCTAGGACTGTTAAATGAGCCAATCAAGCTCGAGATTGATTTGGTAAAAAACTCGCTCGAGCTGAGACAAACAAATCAAGGTCAAATAATATCATTTTAAGTATGTGAATTTATTGAACCAAGCTCGAGTAATGTAATATTCGACTCCACAAAATAATCAAACTACTCAAGCTTATCTTGAAATTAGATTGATAAAAAACTTGTTTGAACGCACTCAAAAACTAAATGAATTAAGTTCAAGCTCCCCTTTTGAACTCCGTTAATTTAATTCAGTAAACTAAACCAACCAAGCTCAATAAAAAGCTTGTTCTTGGGTGTCCGTTTGGCCACTTTCTCAATATACTTCAAAGTGACCAGTTTAAGAGAATTTATCCTGAAGATAGGTAGGTACCTCTGATGCTAAAATGTTTCCTTACAAAACTACATGTTTTGCGAACTGTGGAAACACTGATTCAAGGCTGAAACTATAGTATCGTCAGTACAGTACCGCTTCAAAGGACACATTTGCATAGAAAGGGAATAGAGGTTGGCCATGTAATTAACCACGGACCACCTATTCTATTACTCTTCAATCATTGGCAGCGTCACAAAGAGGAGATAATCTAAAAATTAAAAGATAACTTGAAAAATCTCAGATGCTTAAATTCCAAGACATAGTAAGTTTGCGCTTGAATAGTCTCAATCAAAGTTCAAAATTTATAAAAGTAAATAAAAGGAAAAATCAGCCAACAAATAACCACTAAAGAGAAGTCACAAGCTATAGTTAGCCCAGAATATCTGATTCTTAAAAATGCTGCTCATATCAGAAACGGATAGATTTTCAGACAAGCAGCTTCATTACCCCTGAGACAACCAGAAGAAAACATATTTAATCTCTTATCCAAAAGAATACAATAATTATAATAAGTAAATACGTGATTACATAGAAAAGCCCGATGGCATTAAACAATTTCTGTTATTATTGCACCAGATTTTGTGTGTGGGTGCGAGGGTGGGGTATGGGGTGGTTGGTTTAAAATCTGGCATTGAGCCCAAACACTCCAGGTTCAGATAATTATCAACAAAAAAGAAAAAAAAAAAAAAATCCAGGTTCAGACACAACCCTAGTTGCTCAATCCAAAATAAATTACAAAATTGTAAGAGATAAGATTTGATGTATGCCAGGATATGAACTGTAAGTGGTAGGATTCATAACAATTTTTCAGAATAATACAAAAGAACACAAAACTCATATAACTTGATCTGCAAACTAAGTATTCAACAAAAGACAAAATTCCCAAGTGCTCAAATCCATCAAATAACAACTTGTCCTCTCATCATCCAAATTAAATATCTGATTTTTAAAATATGCACATATAAATATAAATATTAGCAAAGCATCTTCCCATGCTCCTGATTCCCAACTTAGCTGAGCAAAATGAAATTTCAACAAAATCAGTTGTTCGATGCAGCTTCTTCAATTCTTCAAACCCTACCATTGTATCAGGGGTTCAGATTTCAAAACCGACTCCCTCACTTTCCATTCTACCCATTTCTACACTATTTCTTGAATACTTGAATTACAAGTTGTGGCAAAGCATCTCATATGTTGGATACTAAGAACATAAATAACCTGATGGAATAAAAGTGCAATAAGGAGTTTGTTTTACTCACCAATGTCATACAGCAACATTTCTAACAGGTTGGTCACCTGCAGTATATAGCCTGATCTATATGCGGAGGAATTTGTTTTATTTCAGTCCCAAGCTCTTGTTCAATCCTATACCTAAAAGACAACACAAGAACATGGTTGATGAATTTTTTTCATTTTTTTTTAATAAAGCAAAGCTGCAATAATCAGATGTGAGGCAGTATTTTTAACAAGCAGAGCAACCAGATACATACAAGTTGAAGCGGTCCTCATAAGTAATTAAATTCACAGCCAACCCAAGGTGTCCAAACCTTCCTGAACGACCAACCTGTGTACGAAAAACAAACATCCATCAGAAACAATACAAGACAAGCATGCAAATTTTAAGATTGAATTCAACATACCCTGTGCAGATATGTTTCTGAGTTTCTAGGAAAATCAAAATTGACGACAACGTTGACTGCTTGAATGTCTATTCCCCTTGTAAACAGATCTGATAACATGCAAAAATTTCAGAAAATTAGCTTCTGGAAATGCATTTTATTATTGCCCCTGAATTTCATTCCAACTAGTGACAAATGTGATAAGTATAATTAACATAATGTAAATCAAACAAGCTTAACGATGTTAATTAGGAATCTGCCTTGGCAGGGTCTTAAACTTTGACTTCGGATTTATCTTTTTACAACGGAAGTGTTATTTACGCCATGGAAGTTTGCGAAAGGTTATGGAAGTTTGTGAAAGGTTATGCAAGTTTATAACCTAAAAATTAATTCAATTCTTTCACTTTAATTGTATTAAAAAATCAATTTGATTATTCCACATTAATTGTACTTCGCTCACCACTCACTGTGAAAGCATAAATAAATAATTCATAAACTATATGGAAGTTTAAGATCTAGCTCTTAAGCAGGTATCAGAGTTGAGATCAGGTCAAAGCCTATCACAGTTAGGAACACCCAAACAGTTAAACATGCTTAAACCTCCAAACCAACATATCATTATATGCCATCCCCTCTGAGACTTATTATTCATATTACTGTTGTTGAAAAGATTAACTACTTTTAAATAAACCGAAATCCAACAAGCCTTGAATAACACCAATCCTATTCTGAGCCAACTGAAAGCAAAATGCATAACCATCTGGTGGACTAGGCAAAGAATCATTACAGAGAACGGAACTACAATAAATTTGAAGCCTTCAATTTTCGATTTTCCAGAACTGGATTTTAGCCTACTTTATTATTTCAATGTACTTTTGAAAATAGTAATGCAGCTATATATTTTCATACAACAATGTTCCAAGGCACAATATCATGAGCTCTAAGTCCTAAAAACTGGGCACTTAAGTGTCCAAACCATGAACCAAGGCAACAATACCTACCTGCTAGATCACGGAATATAAAAAAGAGAAGTCTAGAATTGAACTAGATAATATTTAGGGAAAGAATACTCACTAAATTACCATATTTGCATATATGTGGAAATAGGCATAACATCCAGAAAAGAAATGAGCATAATTGCAAACATGGAAGAAACGTACAGCAACATGCATCAGTCTATTAAACACATACTTGCTCGAAATTTTCCCTTAAGGTGTTCATAGAATCATAGCCCTACTTCAAAGTCCTACACTTAATTCTTAATTGCGTGAAGAGAGATGGAGAGCATATTCAAATGCCATAACAGGAACTTTTAGTGGTAGCTCCTTTGGTATAAAAGACCAGTAGTTAGGAATAAAAGGCCTTCTTCGAGATAGTGTTTGTAGGGTTAAAGTCATACTTTCTGAACTTGTAGGGTGCAGGAAGACAGCAAAAGCGAGTAGTGGCGCCCATATACTTGGATTAAAGGATACAAGATGAAACATCTAAAAATGTTTCTCTCTTCTTATTTAATTTTTGTGAAGGAGGTAACATTATTAAGAGGTTAGGTTATGCTTTTAAACACTTGTGGAACTCCTTAGCCCTCTTTTAAAGAATATGTATAAGCTTCAAGACTCATGGATTGTTAAATCTCTTGAACACCTAAATTCAATAGTGAGGGAGCTGACTTCACAGCCAAAAGAGAAGCTTTATCATTATTATCATCAGAGGACTTAGAGGGAAACTCAATGCCACTGTTTCTTTGCCCAAAGCCCCAAAGCTACTTTCTATGCCCATGGGGCACAGCAACCCACTCAAATCATTCTTGGAGTGGAGAGTCAACACTGTAAGACCCAACCGAGCCAGTGTGCAAGCCAATAAACATAACAGTTGCCCTCTTAGAAGGTATGCAGCACTCAACACTGCCATCCACAACATAGATAGTCCAAAAATTCATCTATAAGACTGCCACTAAGATAAAACTTTAGTGATGCCTGAATAAGGAGCCCAGCAGCTACTTCTAAAACCCCAGGATTTTCTAAACACAGATCCAACAAGCTGAAGGCCCTTCAAAATGCCCTGCATTTCTGCCATCATGTTTGTGTATCTGACACTGTGGAGCACCTAAATTCAAAATAGTGAGAGAGCTGACTTCCCAGCTACAAGAGGAGGTATATCACTTGAGAACTTTGTGGGAAACTCAATGCTGGTGCTTCTTCGCCCAAAGCCCCAAAGCTACTTTCAATGCTTATGGGGCACACGAACCCGCTCAAGTCATCACATAATAATGGATGAAGATCTTGGAGTGGGAGTCAACACTGTAAGACCCAACAGAGACAGTTGCCAGCCAATAAACATTACAGTTGGCCCCTTAGAAAGTATGCATCACCATCAACACTGCCATTCACAAGACAGATAGGCTAAATATTTAGTTATAAGACTGAAACTGGGATCAAAACCCAGTGATTCAGGAGCCTTGCTGCTGAATCTATTTCAAGAATCGCCCTTCTAGATCCCAGATCTAACAAACTGAAAATCCTTCAAAATGTCCTGCAGTTCTGCCATTGTTGCACACCACCACCCCCCCCCCCCCCCCCCCAAAAAAAAAAAAACCAAAAAAAAAAAAAAAAAACCTATGGTAGAAGGAAAAAATCCTCCACCAAGAAAGGGGGAAGAAGACTCTGGATTTTATATTTTGAGTACTCTAATTCAAACTTTCAGTTATCAGATTGAGCTCAATCCATTTTCACAAGTGCCAGTGGGACCCCTTCTGGGCAGACTATGTAACAAAGGTTCAACACATAGTATCTGATGTCACAGTCCTAAAATTAAATTACCAGACTTATTGAATAAAAAATTTTGAGAAGCATATAAAGCTTGAGAACATAAGAACATACCAGTGCAAACAAGATTTCTGCATGCACCATTACGGAAGTCGTGAAATACTCTGTTGCGATGATCTTGCAGCATCTTAGCATGAATATAGAAGCAAGAATAACCAAGCTCCGTAATTTTTTTGGCCAATAGTTCTACCCGATTCACAGAGTTGCAGAAAATAATCGATTGGTTGATTTGAAGCTGAAATTGGACAATTATGATTATGTAAAAATACACAAAATTGCGGTATGAATTGCTAAATGCTTCATTCCAGGTCAAACCTTAGAGAACAGAGTATTTAAGCAGTGGAGCTTCTGTCTTTCTTCTACAAAGGCATAAAATTGTGTGATACCCTTGAGAGTAAGCTCATCCATGAGATTAATAATGTAAGGCTTTTGCAGATATCTATCTTTGAAATCCTTGACAGTTACAGGAAATGTAGCTGAAAACAACAAAATTTGCCGACTCTCAGGAAGAAAACGAATCAGCTGCTCCACTGAAGGTTGAAATTCCGGAGATAAAAGCTTATCAGCCTGGGAGACATAAAGGCATGAGCGGTCAGAATTATAAATTTTTCTTGTCAAAGCCACTCAGAAGAGAACTAGTGAAATCAAATTCAGACAAAAATGAACAACTATGAACCCCAGGTAGTTTGCACCATAGAGGTGAGGTTTCGATCTTTCAATTTGCAGCTCCCAAATTTACAAAATTAACTTGAAATGTAGACACAAAGATACAGCCATTTCTGAAACACTAATTGAGGCTTGAAAAAATCCAAATTCATGTGCTAATCCAAACAACAACCCCTCCCCCCAACCCCTCCTTCGAAGAAAAAAAAAATCATCTCCTAGTTACTATCAAAGGCTCTTAGCTGCTAGTGACAGAGGATAGATATTGTGTAGATATCTTTAAAACTTGTAGATTCACAGAAAAGGGGTAGAAAAAGGAAGAACAAAAAGACAAGAATTATGCCATACAATCCAAAACTTCACAAGATTAGCTCCCCCTAGTCAGTTTGGAATTTATTAAAATACTCTGTAAGTTACCTCATCCATAACAAGCATTGTACACTCCTTCAAAGAGCAGACTCCCCTTCTAGAGAGATCAAGAATTCTTCCAGGAGTTCCAACCAGCAGATGGACAGGCTGATACAAACGCATAATATCATCCTTCAAACTGGTTCCCCCTGTGGTGACCATGACTTGAATATTCAAATGCTTCCCAAGTTCCTTACATACTTGTGATGTCTGTAGAGCTAACTCTCTTGTTGGAACAAGTATCACAACTGCATTTAAAACATAAATTAGATATATTAAGCTACCCATTGCTCCATGAGACTGATGAGATGTCAATGTAGTGGAGGTCTAATCAATAATTCAGACATAATAAAAATTATGCATCAAGATTCAAAACTAATGCAAGATTCATAAGCAAGTACTCCCTCTTTCCACAAAGATAGGCCATTTTTGTTACTTTTTTTTGTCCCAAAATGTTTGTCCACTTTGAAAAGTCAAATCATAAATTTTTTGAACTTTCCTATACTATCCTTTGTTATTTCAATAATTACTTTTAACACAAAACCCAATACCAAGTAAGAGAGGTTACTTTTGGAAAGATGAAGTTTAATAAGTGACAAGTCAATGCAATGATGATTTGACAAAACATGGCCTATCTTTGTGGGATGGAGGGAGTAATTGTTTCTTGATCATATACCAGCTGCTTTGTATCAAGCAAGGTTTTCAATATCAATGTCAACTGACGTGTTAAGATATTGAAAGACAGATCCCACATGTTGATGTTGAATAACAAAAGGTATAACATCTCAATGTTTCCAGGGAAAAATAATAGAAAATAATTATGCAGGAATTAATTCCAAGATTTACAATATTCCATAACATAAATTCCTATTGCCAACATCGCTATCCATATTGACATGGTCCAATATGAGACCGACAAAATAAGGAACTTGAAAAGAGAGATGGAGAGAGAGAGAGAGAGAGAGAGAGAGAGAGAGAGAAAGAGAGAGATTGAATTAAGATTAAAGTGTTGTATAAGTGACTTAAGATTAAAGTACCGTACAAGTGGAAATGTAGCTGGCAAAGTCTTAAAACCTTCTACTTCCGGCTTCCATTTGGCGAGAATTAACAAAAATACTATTGACCATGTCTGAAACTCCATCTTAGCTTTCAGCTCATTTTAACCAATTTTGAGCTTCATAGGAGGAGATAAAAAGTTCAACCCCAGGACTAATTCAAACCCTAAATCGGGACCTAAATCACTAACAGGGTTTCCATCCTAAACATGGAAAAAACGATACTTTGGAGGTCCACTAAGAGTTTACCTAAAACCACAATATTGGTTTCAATTGGTAAAGGAATGAACGCCCATACTTGCAGTTCAAGTATTTAGGGCCAAAACCCCAAATTTTAGTTAAAATTGAACTTTCAATTAAAACATTAATTTGAGGTCTTGTCTAAGCTTTGGTTGAAAACCTAATTTGAAAATGTCAACAAAAAAAGCTTATAGAACCAAACAATATTTTTATATAAGTAATAAAAACCCATAATTGAATTCTAATAAAAACCCTAGTCAAAACTCTAATTTGGGTCTTAATTAGGGTGTAACAGAAGAGCCAATTTGGAGTTGTTGATAAATAATGGCACTCCAATTTCGACTATTTTTCCTACCCAGAAAATTTTGGCAATTGGAAGTCTGATACTAGTGCAGCCACCCAGATCCCACCAAAAAATAATAAATATTAAGAAAAATAAAATAAAATAAAAAACCTCAAGCATATAACAACCTAGTTTTAACCCAAGTCATAAGTCACTTTCTTCTTCCAACTGTTGCACATAGATGATATGACTAATCTGTTCTAGCATTTTGCTCAATAAAACTCTTTAACTTCTAAATTGTTCTTATGAAAAGTTCTAATTATGCCTTAGTCCTTACTCTAAACATTTAAAACATAATTTTATGTTAGAGATAAATACCTTGAATCGAATTGTAATCTGTATCAATCTTTTCCAAGGCAGGAATGCAAAAAGCAGCTGTTTTTCCAGTTCCATTTTTAGCTCTAGCAAGAATATCGCTTCCAGTTAAAGCGATCGGAATACTTTCTTCCTGGATGGGAGATGGTCGTTCAAACCCCTTCTCATATATCCCCATCAAAAGTTCACGTTTTAGAAAATAGTCTTCAAACTCATTTCCTTTTGTGGCAGTGACATCCTGTAATGGGGAAAAAGAAGGAACAAAATCAGAACTGTTAGATGCAAAGTAGGCATGCTAATTCATTTTTCAAAAAGGTGAGGTTCAAGCACAGTTGCAATCCCACAAGTGGGTAAGTGGGTAACAAGGCCACATGAAACATACTGTAAACATGTCTACGTAAAAAGAATGGATATCAGTTGACCAAACAAAAAAAAAAAAAAAAAAAGGGATACTGAAATAGTCAGATAACATTCTTACTGATGTGTTTCCTTTGATAGGTCAGTTATGGCTAACAACTGTAAGGTTGTGCCACAATGCACAATTTGCTGGGGGATTTAACACCACTAGATGCTAATTTTATTTTCAATTTTGTGGTTGGTCACTGAATATAAGCTTCCAAATCTCTTTTTCTAAGGAATTCAATAAAGAAAAAAATCCAGTACTTAAGAGGTAGCAGTGATATATGTTTATGAACAAAATAGGATGTGGCTCCTCTTAAACAAAATAATCCAATAAGTTCCATACTCCAATAGTGCCACTTTAGCATCCAAAAGAATGAATATGAATCCAAAATCTAAAGGGTCCAAATTAATACACCAATGGTTTTTTTATAATAAAAAAATGAAAATTAGATGAGTTTTAAGTTTTAACCATATGATTCAACTCTTTTCAGAAATATTGTATGCCGGTCAACAATGCCTCAATTCCTAAAATTGGATACTATTTGGCATCCTTCATCAATTAACTAGGTCCCATCAATCAAAATGAACCCTCAAACCCACAAATAGGGATGAAATCTGGAAAACTTAACCAACTGGAACCCATCCATCAAATGATGAGTCCCAATCCCTTTTGGTGCTAAAATAGTTAGATTCATCTATTCTAGTTTCCCATATTAACAAAGAATTTATAAAAACAAAATAAAAAATTCTCATTCCACCTTATATTTTTTATGAAGAATTCCACCTTAAATTTTCTATATTTCAATGTGCGATTCCCTTCTCCCATCAACCTTAAAATTAGAGTTCAACTAACATTAACCAGTTTAAAAAAAAAAAAAAAAAAAAATACACTAATCATATAACTCAAATATGTCCAGAAATCCATCATCTTGATATGTATTTCTTATTGGACAACTTGCCAAGCCTACCAAAAGGTGAAGCAAGATGTTAAATGATAATCTTATCTTGCCCTTTTAAATAATTTTTCATTCTCACATGTACTTCTGTTTTTTTTTCCCTCACATCTTGTTTCACAGAAATGAACTCCCACTTTATCTTAAACCATTTATTTCAATTATGCAGTTCAATTTCACTAAATCATAATTAAATACAGCATTTCTTGCAGATTTATTTCTCTCTCTCTCTCTGAGACTCTGAGTACTTTTATGTTGGGGGGTTTTTTTTTTTGTGGGGGGGGGGGGGGGGGGGGGGAAGAAGAGCAAACTCAACATATTTAAGAGCATATTCTCCTTGAGACTGTTTTCCTTTGGTTTGGGGTTTCTAATGTTAGTTATAGAGATCCTTTTTTTGGATTGTTGTTTAGGGGGTTAATAGGTGTTTCTGTGTTTTTTTTTTTTTTTTTTTTTTTTTTTTTTTGCCCTTTTAATTCTTCCTGTATACTGGCCTAACGCTTCTCTTTTTTTCTTTTTTCTTAATGCAATTCTTACTTATCTCATACTACTATATATAAATAAATTATATATATATATATATATATATATATATATATATATATTGGTGATAATGGAGGAACCATCCCACAACAGGGCCCTTTGGATCCACCCACGGAACCTAAACCCTCAGGGAGATTGGCGCAGCAACCCACTGCCACAAACCCCCACTTAAATCTTTGGTTGTCCTAGTAGGGAATTGAACCCGTGACCATGCGCCTAACCATACAATCGCAAGTTTGCCCTTATCAACGGGGATACCCTATATAAAAATAAAAAAAGTAATTTTTTATATACGTTATTTTAAATACGTTAAATTACCTCTTCATTATATGTATAGGAACAATCTAACTCACAATATTTTACCATCTGACTCACAAACGCTCACACCCTTTCACCTCTCATGCCCCAAGCCTTTGACTCTTTTATATTTCCCTACTTTCCCGCCCCTGCTCTCGCCCCAGACCCCACCCCTGCTTCCGCTTTGTGCTTCTATGCTTCCTTCTATTTCACATATGAGCCTTTACTTTTCTTTTTCATTTTTTCTACTTATGCTTTCTTCATATAATCTAATGAATTGCTCATTGAAGGCTTTTGGGATTTCGTCTGATCTACGATTACTTTCTAGTTCTTTAGTTTTTCATAAGAATTTGATTTTCTTCCAATTCTTTTATATTTCCCAGTTGACTTTCAAATATTATAATGAAGGGGGGAAAAATTCGAAGTTATTTCAACTACTGTCATTTATGCATCTGAACACTATGAAAAATAGATTGTTTTGGAATTTTTTTTATATCACATGCCTTTCTCAAAATTGTTCATCTTGTTAAACTCTAATTTTAACATAAATATGCATGTGATATCTAAATTGCCACTCTCTAATTCTTTTATTCCACCTTTCTTAACGTAATGACTGGGCTTACCAATAAAACCCATTTTTTTTCTCAACAAGCACATAAAACAAAATCTCTTTAACATAACCTGAAAATCACATTTTGTTCTTGAATGAATAAATGGCTGATAAAGAGAAAGTTCCTCAAATTCATGCGGCTAATAATTCAAACAAAAACTATTTATACATTTAACAAAATCACTTGCATTCACACCTCTGTCCTGTAGCGAGTATCAGGTGCTGGTATGTTTAGCCGCGCCTTCCAATCTTGAGAACTAAGCCACAAAACCAAAAATGAAAAACAGTTAAAATTCCTAAACAACGAAAGCTATCAAATATGTAAACCTATTCCCCTACAGCCCTACATTGGAGCATCATTCATGCCCTAATCGCAACCCTTAATCTTTACCTTGGCATGAGAAAATCCTCTTGTTTTACAAGTTCAATATGGCCTCATTATTTGTTATGAAAACATACATTCGTAGTTACATATATATACCTATAATCTAACTATCTAAGTAACTTACCTTGAACCGGCGGCGACAGACTGGACTGTTTTCTCGACTTCATTAGCAGTTGAATCATTTGTGGGTGTACTCCGTTTCATCCATTGCTGCTGATTTTGCACATATGCTCTCTGCACGTACTGTTGCTGCTGCTGCTGTTGCTGCTGCTGCTGCTGTAGGTAGTGGTGTTGTTGAGGATTTCTGCTTTGAAAACTAGGGTTCGAATGGATATTTCCGCCGCGTCCGTTACCGATTCCCGGCGGATACCTTCCTCGTGAATTCATCGATACTATCGACCGCACCTCACAAGATCGCTCAACTACAAATCTCTATACGAGTGTATATATATATATATATATATATAGAGAGAGAGAGAGAGAGAGAGAGAGAGAGAAAGAGACAGAGAGACAGAGACAGAGGGAAAGAGAAGAAACTACAGATTATGGTAATGGATAGCAGGAAGAAGATCAATGAAGGGAAGATTAGGGCAAATGGAAGGCATCTTGGACGAAACCCTAATTTTGAAGAAAATGTGCGACTTGAGAAGGGATTGAGAGGGAAGAAAGGGAGGATTTGGTAAAGGATTAGGAGAGAGTTTGCTTTTTCGAAGTGTTCTGTTTTTTGTTGCGGAAAATTTTTGAAGGAGGAGGGGAGGAGAGGATTTGACGTTTGTGTTTTTATGTTTTCATCGGCCGTTGTGTAGACTTCAGAGTCTGTATATAGAGAGAGAGAGAGAGAGAGAGAGAGAGAACAAGAATTGCTTGCCCTTGCTGTGGGTCAAAAGGTTGGTCTCGAATTTTAGGTGGGGCCTCCACCAACTGAGCCCCACTTCAAAGGGTGGGCCTCCTTTCTATGTTTTAAAAACGGAGGTTTCTATTGGCACCCAAAGACTTGATTTTCATCCCCCACTTATTTTACACTTTAAGATTTTATGAAAAAAATATAAGGTTTTCATAAAAACTGATCGTGTTATCTATTATAAAACATAATTTTGAACAATTTTTTGGAATAAAGTTTTTCCAAAATCTATCATTTAAGTGGACTTTTTAATCATTTATGAAGCGAAAACTATAAATGGCAAAAAAATTTACTTAAATGATAAATTTTGGAAAAACGTTTTTCTAAAAAGTTGCTCAAAATGATGTTTTCTAATAGAATACACGATTATTTTTTATGAAAACCTTCTATATTTTTCATAAAATCTTGAAATATAAAATAAGTGGGGGATGAAAAGCAAGTATTTGGGTGCCAATAGAGGCTCCTTTAAAAACTAAAAAGGTCCATTGAGCTGGACGAGGAGTCAATTGCTGAAGGATGTGCGCCTTTTGGTTAACTTTTTGGAAGCAGGTCTCGGTCCATGGCAGCGAGCCCACAAACACTAACGGGCTTTTGGCCAATATGCAAACCGCGTGCGAGTGCTTGACGAGCCAAAAGGCATTCCGTCCCCAACTGGTAAATGGTAATCAAATACCATATGTGGAATTATTTGGTATCATTAGAGTATTGTTAATTTGGTTTAGGATATTTAGACTCTATTATCTAGCTTTAATCAGGCGGCCATTAGGCATGCATTTAGATAAAAGAATAGAGTTACTGATTGTGTTGCAAATTTGAGTTATGAATGTAATGATATTTGTATTTGGAAAATTTTGGGTTTTCATAATGTTCCTTCTATAAGATGTAAACATTATATTAATTCTTAATGAAATTTCATTTTCTTAAAAAGAAAAAAAAAAAAAAAAAAAAAAAAAAAGAGAGTGGCATTCCGTTGACCAAGGCCTCTCTCTCCGGTGGTTACTGGTTAGTGTTCTTTCTTTTTTGGTTTTTTGGGTAAGTTAGTGTTCTTCACCTGGCGAAATTAGATATTAAGTTTAAACACATTAATACTTATATTTTTTAGGGGAGGGAGTTAGTGTTCTTCACTTCTCAAAAAAAAAAAAAAAAATAATAATAATAATAATAATACTAATACTCACTTTTTTATGGCATTCAAATGGCCCTGACTATTTGACCATAGCGTACAAAACCTTGGAATCTATATTAGCGCTAAAACTTCTCTCTTTTAACCTCTACGGAAGTCAAAGGCCCTTAGGTCTAGTGGCATATCTTATCCCAATAAGGATGTGAGGTTTGTCGAAAGTCTTGGTTTCAACTCCACGTAAGTACGTGTGTGGGTTCTTCTATCATTTGGTGAAAAAAAAAAAAAAAGACTCTATGGGATGGAATTAAAGTTTGGCTTATACTTAAAAGCGTTTCGGCTCAACGTTACATTTCGTCTTGAGGCCAATCATTAATTGGATTTGTTGGTAGTCGGTTTTATCCTTATCATTAACTAATACAAAATAAATGGTCCGGTACTTGTGTTTAGGAACTAATGAGGCCGAATGCCTAGATACCTTGTTGGCAAACACCCCCAAAAGAAAAGGGAGAAAATACGAGGTAATCAGAAATTATTATAATTGCAAAGTTCAAATTAAACAGGCAACTGTTGCATCGGTACATATGAACAAGAAAAGAAGAGAGGGGGGGGGGGGGGGGGGGGGGGGTTGGGGGAGAGAAAAGTTACATCAAACATTTCTTTTATCTTTCAAACATTCCTTTTACCTTTCATGTGTAAATCATAGTAATTACTTTAACGCACATAGCATATGTTACCTTCTAATATTCAGAATTGCCAACTCTCGTAGGCTACAACTCAACTCATGAAACTAGTAAACTACCACCAATGCTCCTACTAATTACGCTAGATGAGGAACTCATTGCTCACATGTTAGAACTAATAAGCTTCACAAGCCCAAGCGGCTAAGCCTGCTATGTCCAAGCAGCCTCCACATGCAAACACAATGTTTCCTTTCATCAGGGAAGGGTGTTGTGAATGAAAGGGTTGGATCCCCTTCATGAGTATGTCATCGCATTTGAAATTTTTCAACAATGATAGATGTAACCTTTAAAATTTAAATTAATTTTCAAACTTTCATCGGCATGCGCATTTTTGTAGCGTCTAATACACGGGAAGTTATCTCTTCAAAAATTGCTATTCTTCCTAACATTTTTTTCTATTTGATGTTGCAACTGACATAGCAGTGCCAAGTCAAAACATCATCTCAAAAATACCGATTCTATGTCAGCTACCACGTCGATCATATTTGGAAAAACAATGGGACCAGTAGAAAGGAATGCTTCTCTCTTTATAATGAAATAACAACATAACTACCAACATGAGAAGTGGGAGGTAGTTATTTATCCTAGCTAGCTCAATCCTGTATGCACTGTCCCTGAAAAAGACTCGGTCAGAAACTCAAAATACCTCTCATATCTCCTCTTGCATCTCGAATTCTCCATTGAGTCAAATCCCATAATTAGAACATCCATCTCCATTTGTTCCAAAGGGAACGGACCTTCCATCACGTGTCCTTGATTCATGGTGGAATTCACCTTCTCCACCCATTGACCCATTTGATTTTTGGCCTCTAATCTACACTTGACAATTACAAGAAAAGGTGGAAAGGTGATAGACCGTAGACGTATTTGCGAGTTCTTAATTCTGTCTCAACTTCCGGGGATAGAAATTGGGACTCCCAGGATACGTATCTCATTGACTTATCTGTCTTTGGAACCTATTTCTCACTACTAGATCAGGTTTTATTTGAATTGTAAGTTTTTTAGATTTTGGCACGGAGGAAAAATGGCGTTCAGTGGGACCCTACAGAAATGCAAGGCCTGTGATAAGACTGTTCATTTCATTGATGTGTTGACAGCTGATGGAGTTTCTTATCATAAGACCTGCTTCAAATGCAGTCACTGCAATGGACTTCTTGTGGTATAATTTATAATTTTTGGCTTTGTTCGATCTAGCTTGTCCGTCTTTATAACAAAATTTGTACAATGGATGGTGGTCTAAGGTTCATAGGCATCAATCAATCCATTTTTGACACTGTATCATCAATTAGATGGGGCAGAACCAGGGTTTTTATTCACAAAATTTCCATTATTTATTTATCTTTATTTTTGAAAAGATTTGGCCTAAATGGAAACTGGGTGGAACTGTGAAATGTAAGGAAGAATTCAGACAGCCATTTTGATTTTATTTCTGTAATTTTTTGGTCTGGCTTTTGTAGATTTTTACAGTACCATTTTTCTGAATTTCTTCCCAAGTTTTTGGCTGATCTAATAAAAGATTTGAGTAGTTCTGTGCAAACATGCCTAGCGAAAAAGAGTAGTCCATACAAGGGAATGTGATTTGCATGGACCATTTGAACAAACCGAAATTGAGGAGAAAAAAATGTTTGTAATAGAAGAGGACAAGCCCTTTACTATGGAGGTTTTAATTATAGATTTCTAAATTGTGTTTGGGTAAATAGGTTAGAAGGAGACGTATTTGCTGAGTGGTAACATTTTATATATGTTACAGATGAGCAGCTACTCCTCCATGGATGGTGTCTTGTACTGCAAGCCTCACTTTGAGCAGCTCTTCAAGGAAACTGGCAGTTTCAGTAAGAAGTTCCAAAGATGTAAGGTTCCTCATTCTTTTCATACCCTTGTTGCATTACAAAATCATGTGTTTTTTCCCCCCTTTCTCTTTCTTTTTCTACTAACAATGTATTGCTCTCATGATGGATGATGTTGATCAGCTGGAAAGCCTTCTGAGAATCGAAATGAGCTGGTAAACATTAATTCTATTGGCTTTTTTTCATTTATTTTAGATTTACAAAATTTGTTGGACTGATCGAAGATGCTGGGGATGCTTAATCATGAGTCATGTACATTTTCCTCTTCTCTTATTTGCAGGCTAGGACCCCTAGCAAGCTCTCCTTCATGTTCTCTGGGACCCAAGACAAATGCGCATTCTGTAAGAAGACCGCATACCCTCTGGAGAAGGTTTGTAATCCCAAACTCCTATAATTTTCTGCAAGAATTCTCTCTGGTTCATTTGGTTCCCAACAGTGGTCCGCCACACCATGGCACCGGGAGTAACATTGAAATTAAATTTGATTTCTCTCATACTTCTTTCTGGCTTTTTCCCTGGAACACAATCTAAACAATCCCTTCATAATATATGTAATGTAGCAAGTTGTAATCGGCAAGCAGATGAAGTTTACATATATAGCCAATGGCCTTATAGCCTAGTGGCTATCCCCCCACTATGTAGGGAGTGGTGCCATGTTTGAGTCCTAATAGGACTCGAACTTGCCTTGTAACCCAAAAAAAGACAAAGGTTCGCACATATACATGTTATATTGGGTTAAGAGAGCTGAGACCCTTATAATTTGAGCAACATCTGTAACAGGTGACTGTGGAGGGAGAATCTTACCATAAATCATGCTTCAAGTGCTCTCATGGGGGTTGCTTCCTCACACCTTCATCCTATGCTGCACTTGATGGAATACTCTACTGCAAGCACCACTTTGCTCAGTTGTTCAAGGAGAAGGGCAGCTACAAAAATCTCAACAAGTCTGCTACAATTAAGAAAAATGTAGCACCAGTACCCGAACAAAAACTTAAACCTGAACCAGAACCAGAACCGAAATCAGAATCAGAACCAGAAGCTGCAGACCACACACAAGAGCAATAGAAAAATCCGGATCATAAGTCTTAACTAGTTTCCTTGTTTTCTGTCCATCTGTTGGCGCAATTTTTTCACCCGGGAACACACTGGACTACCTAAACCGGGTTTTGCCTCATTCCATTTTACTTCTGTGTCATAAGGAATTTCTTGACTGAGTTTTGAATTTGCTAGCAAATTCAAGGTGTACTTTATGTTATTTTTATGACATGCAAGGTGAAGGAAAATAAAAGTTCTGTTACTTTGTCCTATATTGGAAATCCTAACCTCGTACACCCAAAAATTCAAATAGACTAAAGGGCATTTCTATGTCTTATGGAAATGAAAGATCATAGTGCATTTGACACCACTACAATAATTTTAATAGCACGCTTCAGATATGAATACATTCCAATGCATGGCCTGATCCAATCTACAATATTGGGAAACCGAATCATTTGAATTTTCATTGTTGTCTATGGATCCCCACCTCCCAAACAACCTGATTAACAAAAAAAGAAAAGAAAAAAAGAGGATATATGAAACTGTCTTCCAATGTTATCCAGGATTACGCCGCAAGTTCCATCAATTCCATAGGTATGCTGTATTTTATGGAGACTATGACAATCATGCATCTGGTCGGTTGATAATCTTTCCATTGTTTGCTGATGATGCTTGGCAACCATGACGAGGAAATATCAGTACCCACAAGGTAGTGAAAATTCTCCAACCTGGCCTTCAATATTTGGCACATAAATCTTGCATAGTTCCATTGGTTTTACTTGTTCAATTCGGATTAAGCGGCACATGGATCTTACTATCGATTATTAATGGAGAAAGAAATTTGTACTGTATTTTATCTATCCCTTAAATGGTTGGACGATGCGTAATTGATATGGTACATTCTATGTTCTAAATCCCATTTACGCCGATGGAATTCTAGGTACGTTAGAAGAGATTTGAGCAAGTGCGTAAGTATGAAATTGCCTAGGAAAAGAGATTCTGTTGCCTCGTGCAGTCGTGCTTAAAACAAACTCGTAATTTTATCAAGTACTCATTAGAAGGAACTGTGGAGGATCAGGTGCTGCAAGCTCCTTTGAAACCCCTGCTAGCAATGCAGAATTCGAACACATGGATGCCGTCTGGGATCGAGAAGGCAATTAACTTGAGCACAGTTTTCTCCTGGCCAACATGGGATTTGAATAGGGCATCATCTCTTATAAAATTATGAGCTTCCATGCCCAAGCAGATCTGGGCTATGATCTTAATTAATCCCCAAACCAGTAGCCTCACCGACTTTCGTTTATGCCTCTTTATGTGATCTGCATCTTAATTTTGTCTGGTATTGGACCAAGTTGTGTGCACTATTAGGTTAAGGGGCTTATTCCAGTATGGGGCAGGGCAAGGGCCCAAGCCAACAAGTTGTCCAGATGGGCTTTACAATGCCAGGGCACAATTTCTATATTATATATATATATTTTTTTAAAAAAATAAATAAAATTCATTAAAAAGAAAATTGTTTACATCTAGGAATAACAAGACATCGATAACCTTCTAAGATTACATCCCATAACTTCTTAATCATATCCCAAATTGGTTGCACAATCAGCTACTTTATTTGCTTGCCTATATATTTGTTTGATAGTTACTTGATTGAATCGAGTTAAGAGACACCTGATATCTTGAACGAGATTAGCTATGATTCAATGGACATGATAAATGCCATAAATCGCGTTAATTATCAATTACGAATTTCCTTCAATTTGAATTTTCCTAATTCCTTCTTCAAATGCTTTAGCAAGACCTTTACGTAAGGCAGTGCATTCCATAATAAGGACAGATGCATTACCAAGCTTATAAGAAGTAGTAATAGACACTCTAACTCTGTCATCCCGAAGAACAAAACCTCCTATTGTAGACTTTAATTGATGCTTCCTTGAGCCATCAAAATTAAGTTTTGTCCAATTCGTAGGCGGATTCTCCCAAGCAATAGACCTGCAAAATAGAATAAAACTATACTTACTATTATGGTTAGAACTAAACTCAGTCAGTAGGTTTTTTCTCTTCATTATATATATATATTAATTCATTGTTCTAGCTTCTAACTTTTTGTCCATGTATCTTAGCATTTAAAAAAAAAAAAAAAAAAAAAAACCTTTTGTTCAAGTAGCACATTTGGATCAATCACCAAAACTAAAAAGAATAGACAAAAAATCAGTATTCTTTGGTTAAAAAAAAAAAAAAAGGCTCAACGAAGCTCCATAATTAGTTAGTTCAAGGAGTTTCAGTTCAATCTTAGAACCTAATAACCTTTTTATTGTTATGCTATGTCAAAAAGACAAAAACAAAGAAGAACCCACTATCTTTTATAGCCCCTTTTTTTTTTTTTGGGGGGGGGGGGGGGGGGGTTTTTAATTTAAAAAATGCCAAATTCCTCTGGCCATATGGCAATAACAAGTTGGTGATTAAAAAAATGAGTTTCTATTTTTTGTAACAAAAAAATTTCTTTTTATTCTTTGAAATTAAAGAAGAAAAGTGACTACCACACCATTCAATAAGTTAATCTAGGTGTAAATCTGATTTTGGGTGAAAGGCAACCACACTTTCTTATAAATAAAAAAATTATTATAGAATTTTTTTTTTTTGGGGGGTCTTAAAGACATTTGAAACATTTTTCCATTATCCATAAAATTAAACACACCTAAGATAAGGGTTAATGTTACGAAAAGCAATGTCAGGGACGCAGGCTGACTCAGGCATGCATTCTCAAAAGCAAATCTGATTAAAATAAAACTGTCATTATGGAAAAATAATGTCCAACAATCATGAGATTTTTTTTTTCTTAATTTTATTCTAACAAAACGTAACCTTTTGAGTGGGTTTTATGTAAATTCGATCTACAACTTCAATTTACACCCCCAAAAAAAAAGAAAAAAAAGAGAGAGGGTAAATTGCATAAAACCCCTCCTAAAGTATGGGGTCAAGAGATGACCTTCATATATTTTAATTTTGTCAATATGTCTCTTAATTTAATTGGAAAACAAAATGAATCATGATTGCCACCCAATTAGCTATGATGCCGATGAGGGTTCTATTGATTTTGGATAACACGGATCCGTTAACCGTATCATGTGTTTAGCAATGTGATTAATTTTCGTTAAATTTCATTAACAATGAGTGACGAGAGGACACATTAACAAAAATTAAAATATAAAAGAAGTACGTTGACAAAATTAAAATATAAAAGGAGTTACCAAAAAAAAAAAATCTGCTAACCCCATCATACTTAGGGGATTATATGCAATTTACCAAAAAAAACAAATTCATTACTTCCATAATATCTATCATGTAGTGGTTGTTTACTCTGGTAAGGTCCCATACAGTATACACGATGGATATAGTACGTGGCATGTCCTGACGGATAAAATCTCTCCACCCCATTCTCACACTAGCAGTTCCTATCCCAACCTCCTGCTCCTTTCCATCACCGCTTCTCTCTCCTAGCAAACCTCCTACTATTCTATATGCTCTACATTTTTGCTTAATCATACATTCATACCCATACACTCACCCAGAGACACACGCAGCACATTCCCACCAATCGAACCCAGCAAATCTCCATGCTCTTCAACCCCAATTGATGAGCAGAACTCTTACTATTAAAAAATGGACGCTTTCTCCCTCACCACCACCGCCTCCTTCTCCGTCAATCGGTCTCTTATCCCTTCTTTTTCGGCCACAAGAACAACCAGAAACCTCTCCTTTTCTCGAAGACCCAGATTTCTAGTTTCTGCGTCGTCCAAGGATGATTCTAAGCTTGACCCGTGGGACAATATGGAGCTCAAGTTCGGCCACTTGCTCGGCGAAGACCCCAAGCTAACCCTTGCCAAGGTCCCTTATTCCCCACCTCCCCCCCCCCCCCATCTCTTTCTATATATGTGTATACATGTGTGTGTGTGTGTGTGTGTATACATATAGTATGTATGGAAGCGTCTATACTTCATTCTATTAACCTAAGTCAATCGAGGTTTTATGTATCATATCCAATTATGCCTAGGGGTCTAAATTTAGGGCCATAGGATTAGTGCCCATTTGGTAAATTAAAAAATTATAGTGTATTTCAAGTAGTATTGAAGGCACAAATCTATCCGTTTGAATGGGACTATTTTAAAAAGTTGGAGTCATCAACATAATTGATGTTATAGAATCTATTTTAGAAATTCATGAAATGCCACTATTTTGAATTTCCACTTTCATTTGTGATTATGATGATGACCATCATTCTCCTGAATTTTTCTGCTCAAGCTAATGAATTTGTGCTTCAGTACTATGTAAAATACGGAGTACATTAAAATTTTTTAATTTTCATTTGGACACCCAAATGGGCCCTTAACCAATAATAAAGAAGGTGTTTTAGGTTCATTACGCCAAATGATTATCCTTTTTTGCTTTCTGTTGATTGGACTCCTTTTCTGTTAATGTAACTCAATTAAGGTCCCATATATCATGTTTGGTCCGTCCAATCACAGTTGGAAGTCTATATTTAGGTTAATAGAACTAACAAGCAATTTTTTTATTTTCCTTTTTAAATGCTTTGTTTGGTTGATGATAAAGTGTAGGGAAGGGAAAGAAAATTAAAGTTTCGTCTGTTAAATTTTTCACTAGTTGGGGCCCAAGGAACAAAAGCCTTCATTCATGATTCAACTAAAACATTCCATGTATTTGGCTTAGTTAAAGTGAAACTGAGTTATTCATTCCTTGGAAACTGGAACAGCACAAACCAAAAGATTCAAAAGTTATTTTCATTTTCCACTGTTTTCTTGGCAAGCAAACAGAGTTTTATTGGGTAACTACTGTTGTGGCTTATAAATGTGATTTGAATGATTGAATTTTTCCATTTGATGATAATTTTTTTGGGTTTTTCAGATAATGGGTAGAAAATCGAACCCAGATGTTTCTTATCTGGAAATTGAGAAATCGTTTTACAAGAGAAAGGGTAAATTATTAGATAATGATATAGAGGATGTTCCGTTTGATGGGACTAAAGAAGGACAGTCATCGGATTCTTTGGATGGTGTGAATTTGGTTCGGCCTGTTCCAAAGAAAGGAATCAAATTTAAAGCTGATGATAAGTCGGTTGTGCCGGAAATAAAGAAACCGAACCAATCAGTTGCGAAGGCTGTAGATAATAGAAAAGGAAGCATTCCTAATGTCATATTGAGAAAGCCGACTATGTTTAATGAGGATGATGTTGAGACAGAGAAGTCGTCGAAATTGAGGATTAAGCCGAATTTGTTTTTGAAAATGAGGAAAGATCAAGAAAATAAGAAATTTAGTGATATGACATTGTTAAGAAAGCCAGAACCAATGAGTGTCAATGCAAATCTAGATGAAGAAAAAGAATCTTCTGGTAAAGATGAGGCCAAAGTTATTGATGATATTGAATTGAGAATGGGGAAAGAACAAGCCAATGAGAGAGCTAGCGATATTTCACTGTCACAAAAGCCCAAGACGATGACTACCAACACAAATCTTGATGAAAAACAAAAGCTTTCTGGTATTGATGATATTGAAGAGAACAGTTTGGAAGGTGGATCTGTATCTAGTGGAATGGTTAACACAACAATGAACAATTTTGAGGAATCTTTAGAATCTGTGGATGCCTCATTAATAAAAGAACCTAGGTTGGAGGGTGATTCTGTGATAGGTAATGCACTTTCTATGAATTGAAGTATTGAACTTATGTGGTTGGGATTGTTGAAATTAATAATGTGCTTGCTTTTTTAAGGATTACAGCCACGTGGGCAAAGTGATGTAGGGTTAGCTGAGATGGAAACAGCGGTAAGGGAATTGCCTGACACAAATTTGGAAGACTCCAGTGTCAAGTACTTGATAGAAACTGCACTGCAAGGAAAGCCAAAAAGGTATCCAACTTCAGTTTTGTAATCTGGACATTTTTCTTTCTTCTGTTACTAGTTTTCTTAGATTAAGAGGTTGCCATTCTATAGATTAGATCAATCTGTAAAAGAGACATCAAACTCTAGTACGGTGGAGGCAGTTCTTATAGATCCTGAAAGTTACGGGAATGCTGTTGAGCTTGAGAATTTCCTTGCATCATCACCTTTAAAGGTCAGATTCATATAACATCTAAAAATCTTATTTGTTTTTGTTAATAGAAATATTTTATGATGATTCTGGGTACCCTATAAAATTGTAGGAGCATGAAGATACTGACTGGAAAAGGGCAGAAGATATGGTTAAGACAGGAGGAAGGGAAGAAGTGGAGTTAATAAGCTCTAGCACCAGAGGTTTTGTTGTAAGTATCTTTAAAGCAGCTGGCCGACAGGCTTACATGCACACTGCTTCTTCTCTCCTATACTATTATCATTTGCAATTTAATTTTTTTTTCCATTACTTTTTCTGAACTTCATTTAAATCATTTTCAGGTATCTTTTGGCTCTTTGATAGGATTTTTGCCATACCGTAATCTTGCTGCCAAGTGGAAGTTTTTAGCTTTTGAATCATGGTTAAGAAGGAAAGGCTTAGACCCGTCAATTTACAGGCAAAATTTAGGCATTATTGGAAGTTACGATGTTGCAAACAAGACTACATCTCTTGATTCAAGCATGGATCCAGAAATTGATCAAAAACTTGGGGGAGAAATTTCGCCAGATATGAAATTGGAGGATCTTCTCAGGATTTATGATCAAGAGAAAATCAAATTCTTGTCATCGTTTGTTGGTCAGGTTTGAAGAACTTGATATGATGTGTGAATCTTAATCAATTTTTTTTCTGAATATTGATAAGCTTTATGTTTGCAGAGAATCAAAGTGAATGTGGTGTTGGCTGACAGAAAATCTAGAAAGCTAATATTTTCAGTGAGGCCAAAAGAAAAGGAAGAGTTCATTGAGAAGAAGAGAAGTCTTATGGTGAGGGGCTTGATCCAGTTTAAACCTTTCTTGGTTGCTTCTTGTATATCCTTTTGCTTTTAATACTCACTCTTTAAGTGCTTGAAGACCAATCTTATATTGTAGCAGCAAAAATTACTTCTATGAATTTAAACTCAAGGCATTTTATGTTCAATATTTTCACGGGCACACTGCCTCATATTTCTATATGTGTAGACTGGAGGCAAAAGGCAGCATTTTTTTTCTTTGTTCTTCGTTTTATTTTATTTTTTTTCTTTGGGGGGGGGGGGGGGGGGGGGTGGGTGGGTGTGGAAGTGGGTGGGGTTTGGCTATCCTATGGGTTGTATACTTGTATATATATATATATATATGTATGTATGCATTTTGTGTACAAGAGCCGATTCTCTTTTCTTAATAAATTTTTTACTTCATCAATACACACACGCACACACACACACACACACACACACACACACACACACACATATATGGATTTTTTGTCCATTACCAAACAAATAAATAAGTATGATATTATTGTTCCTATATGATTGGAAGGGTAGGGTGTGAACTGAACTCTTTATTTCCCCATATCCACACGGGTAGCTTAGTTGGCAAGCCTTAGCGGTGTAATACCTCATTATCTTGGTTTCAAGTCCTGGTTTTAACAGATACTTATGGCTTGCGGGAGGTTCCAGGTATTTGGGGTTTACCCCGGGGTCCCACGAGCAGTCAACGGGGTGGGCTCAGGGGTTCCATGTCATAAAAAAAGAAGAAGAAAGTTTTTAGCATTTGTGGTGAATTGAACTTCTTATCCCCCATTTTTTTATTTTTTTATTTTTTTTTTAGCATTTCATTCTGGATATATTGATAATTTGGTATAATTTCGGAAATGAAATATATATTTTTCTCTACAGAATGTTTTCAACTTTTCATGATATCAAGGGTACCCTTTGATAGTTTAAGTAGCTAAATTCTTGAAAGCTTGTTGTCTTTGTCATTAGAATTTTATAGGCTTCAAGCTCTTATGCAGTTATGCTTTCTTTTGTTTTTTTAAATCGCAGGCTAAACTTAGCGTTGGGGATGTTGTAAAATGTTGCATCAAGAAAATTACTTATTTTGGTATTTTTGTGGAGGTAATCAAAAGGTTTGCTGCTCATGTTTCTAGGAAACGAGTATGCCAGAAGAATATTTTGGTATCACAGCATTGGCTCTGTGATAAAGAGCTTTGAATCCCAGAAATAGTCAAAAGTGATTGGTTAACAGAGACTGGCATAGGGCACCATGTGATGTTGAGCTCCATGCTTTCTGGTCTATTATCTAATGGTTCTACAGCTCCTCATCATGGGGCCAACAATGTGAGATCATTATCTTTCAGCAGATACTTTTTATTTGTTATACTTAACTATACTAATGTAGGTTGAAGGAGTACCTGCACTTATTCACCAGACGGAAGTATCATGGGATGCCACTTTGGACCCTGCATCGTATTACAAAATTGGTCAGGTAGTCCAGTTACTCAATGATTATAAAATAGATGGTTAACCTCTGTTTGTTCACCCTGTATTCCTATAACACTGAGACTGGTTCAGTGAACAAAAGACAATGAATCTGACAAATTTTGGTTAGGCAAAAGCTATCAAGATTCCTCCTAATCATTCTATGCGTTTCTTATATGCTAATTTGATAGGAATTTGCCATCTGGGTCCAGTGATTTATTTTAGACTGATTTTGCGGAAGCATGTAAAAAACTTCCCATGTTGTCTTATATCTTCTGTAAATTCTTAATAAAATTTTTATGGTGTTAGATTGTGGAGGCAAAAGTTCACCAATTGGATTTTTCACTTGAGCGCATTTTCTTATCATTAAAGGAGATAACGGTACTCTGTGCTTTTTCCTACATTCACATTTCTCCATTGTAGGTAAAGGAGGTTTTTTATAGATTTTTGTGCTTGTCTTATGATATGGCAGCCAGATCCGCTGATTGAGGCCTTAGAGTCTGTGGTTCGTGATCGGAATTCCTTGGAGGGGAGATTAGAAGCAGCAGAAGCAGATACCGAGGTTTTTGTTTTTGCTCTACTAGTAGGAGCATATTTGTCCTTTTGTGTCATTATGGTTGAGCTTATTGTGTGTGACTAGGAGCATTTGTGCTGTAGTGTCATTATGTTTGAGTGCTGTGTTGTGTGTGTGTGTGTGTGCCTGCGCGTGCATTTGGACAACCTGGTTGATGTTCACAAATAATTTATGTGAACTTCTTTCTGACATAATTTTAGCATCAGTTTGGACGAAGTTATTAACCCATTGATGTTATTCCACCATGGTTTTGATAAAAATCAATAGAAGACATAATAAATAAGAGTTTTAATTGCTGGAAAAAAAAAAAAAAACAAAAAAAAACAAAAGAACAAAAATAGAGGTCTTTTGTGATTTTGGTGGTTGAAAGGGTCAAAAATCAAAACTTGGTAATTTTGGAGAAGACAACACTAGGTGTTCCAAACCACTTGGATGCCTAAGGTCATTTCGTGGTTGATATTAATTGATAGAAGACAAGAGACGACTCACCCATTAATCTATTTCAATGTCTTTTGACTCTTATGTTGTGATACATTCTGTTGGAAATATATCACATCCCACATTGCCCAAATATTGGGTTTGATATAGCTTCATAGACCTATTTGGGCACTCCACTTCTAAGCTTAGTCTTTTAAGTTGGAAACTTAACATAGTATTAGAGCATGTCATTCTTGGGCAGTTCATTTGTGAGCCTATCTTTGTTGTCCACGTGACAGGCCTATTTCTATCTTGTTAGGCTTGCACGTGAGGGGGAGTGTTGGAAATATACCACATCCCACATTGGTTAATTATAAACTTTGACATTGCTTCATATACCTGTTTGGGCCCTCCACTTATAAGCTTAGGCTTTTAGGTTGGAAACTTAACTCATTCAATGTGTATTGAGAGTCATATGTTGTTTGTATCACAACATTTAACCAAATTGGTGGCTTGCAGCCTGATATGCTGGTGTTGATACTTATACCAGACTCACCAATGGGATCGTGTTCACATTATATCTATGATGTTTAGACACTTTATTTCTTATGGTGGTTAGCTTTTAGATCAATTGTGAACATTAAATGCATTTCATATGTGTCAACTGGAGCTCAGATTACATTTTAAACATTTGATTAAATAAGTTGATTGAGTTAATCCATTTACACAAGGAGATTTTTCTTATGTATGTAAAGAAGTACCGAAATTAATCAGCCATCCTATGCATCTATATCTGGTGTTGTGGTGGCCTTTCTTTTTTTTTTCTTTTTTTGTGCTAAGATGGTGTTGTTGTGGCGAAGCCTCACTATTTGAATGTAAAATTGGACAGTGGGCTGATGTGGAATCACTTATCAAAGAATTGCAACAGATTGAAGGGATTCAGTCTGTATCAAAGGGCAGATATTTCTTGAGCCCAGGTTTAGCTCCAACATTTCAGGTATGAACACCTCCATGCTTAGATTCAACTCAGCGGACAAAAGTCGAAGTTGATTAGAAATGATAAATTATTTACTATATGAAGTGCCAGCTCATATTTATTTCAAAGTTTGCAAGTTCTTTTCAAACATTTGCATTATGTTGATGTTGTCGTTGTTGTTTTATATATACAGTCCTGATCAAGTGAGCACATGCTCACCTAACTTATATCATCACCATGCTGATATAACGATACTATATATATATATATATATATAGAGAGAGAGAGAGAGAGAGAGAGAGAGAGAGAGAGAGAGAGAGTGGATGATGATTAGGTAAGCACGTGTTGATATAACTTGTGTCAAACACCCGCATTGGGAGTTGCACCTTGTACATCAGTGGGATATGAGGTACATTGGACCAATGTAAGGGGTACAACCCCCAATGCATGGTGCTTATATAACTTATATCAACATGTGCTACTGAACTTTCTATGAAGTTTTATTATCATGAACTTCCAATAAGGGACCCATCAAATGACAAGAAGAAACTTCATGTGCATGTAATTGAAACGAAGGAAGTGTTATTTAAGTTTATTCTTCATGTTACCCCAATCTTTAATTTTTCCTTTACCATTCCTTTGGCAAGACAGTTGCAATTGCTCCCACCAAGCCGAATTGATACTAACTTCACCTTTATTTCCTCCGAAACTTCTTAATAGTCAAACACTCTTTCAATGGTATTCAATCAACCTACAAATTCATCCGGATTGAGACTTTCTTGGAATTCTGGAATCTTAATCTTGATGTTATATTCCAATCTTGGTTCATATTTTTCAACAAATGGTCTACCTCTTTTAGGAACTCAAAAAGGATTTTCAAAGTAGGTTTGAGCATCGACAGATTAGTCACTTACCTCAGTAGGAGGTTGTAGACATACCATCTCCGTCAAAGCCACTACTTGTATCTGTAATTCTTCAATTTCATCTCTATGTTGCTGATTTTGTTGTCAAGCTTCTTTCAGACCCATAGGTGGATGAAAATATGCTTCTTCTGCAAGATTCATGGCAGTTTAACCCTTCAATTTAACCGTCTTGGAACAAGTTTTTTTTCCTCAAGCACTTACATGGTATAAACCCAAATTGTGGCATCTTTCAAAACTTGATTTCACCTCTGAACTTCAAAATGCATACTACTATTTTGGTTCAAATCCTCTTGCATCAGTATCCAATCCATGCATCAACGGGTTAAAATGATGTACAAAGGCAAGTGTGAACTTCAATTTATCATATCTGGTCAGTTTTTGCCCCCAACCTGTTTCTACTAATGAGTTCTCCAGACTCGAGCTCTGAAATTGTTTGCTTCAAATATGTCTTTTGATGCAGGTATATATGGCATCAATGTTTGAGAATCAGTACAAGTTACTTGCTCGATCTGGAAACAAAGTACAAGAGGTAAAAATTTCAATATTCTGCCCATTTTGGCTAGTGTCCAACAATATCAGATAATTGATACCCCTATTGGTTTTCTCTATGATCAAAAGTTCCAGACAATCAATTCTTCCAATTTAATAATGCCGTCCCTATGATGAATCCAATTGTTCAAATAGTTTGAGATGTTATCTTGACCTCAGTTTGATTATATGATCATCATGTTGGTTTGACTTTTAAGTTATGGTCATTGAAGATGCTGCACTTCGTACATTGTTAAACCTAAGCCTTCAACTTTCACCTCAGTTGAAACAGTGTAGTCAAATTGGTGAAGGCTTTATTGGCACCCTTCCTAAAAGTTATAATGCTTTTAGGTAATACTTGCTTGTTGAGGGTCTGTATTGTGGTTGATATGAGGGAAACTGAGAAGGACGTAATACATGGTAATTTTAGCCACCCAATTGTTTGTAGAGCATTCAAGGGTTTCCTCATTCTTCTTTATAATAAGGGTTGGCCATCTATGTGCCGTAGCAGACTTGGATTGAACTGGCTTAGTAGTCATTACTAATCTCTTGATTGCTACGAATTTGGTATTAGTACTGAGTTACTAAGGGATGATAAGTTGATGACTACATAATTTTTTGCAGGTGATAGTTGAATCATCCTTGGGTAAAGACGAGATGAAATCTGCAATTCTAACATGCACGAATAGAGTGGAATAATTGCTCATTGTTCATTGGCCTCTGTAAAGTTTCATTACTCCACTAATTGGCCTATTAGAATTGTGCTCCATATTTTGATGTTGAGACTACAGGTTTGATCTGGACAAAACCTCTGGAAGGAAGGAGGGAGGGAAGGAGGGAGGGAAAGAGAGAGAAGAGGGGGGATGGAAATCCTTTTGTTATTTTTTTTTTAAAATATAGTTTTAAAGTTTTTCCTTTTAGAATCATCTTGTTCATTCTATAGTTTCCAGTTGGCAGCTTTCAGCAAATTCACCCATACTGTAATGAAAAATAGTAAAATATGATATTGATTATTTTATTCTTTGCTTGCTATACAATTTTACAAAGAAATCAGTCGGTGGGCTATTGTTTTGCAAGTAAACCTCTCAGAGGATTACAAGGTTCTATGAATCTGTGTGTGTGACCTGTTCATCTGTGACCATTAAATCTTGATTTCTTGCAGATTGACAATTCTGATGATTAGGATTGTTGGATTGAACTAGTTTTTTTGAATTGGAAATTACCCAAGTATACTATTTAAAGAAGGCCAAATGTCTCTTAAGATATGTTGAGAGCTGCAACTACGGATGAAAAACCTTAGTATACGTATGGTCTGGCATTGATGCCATAGTTAGATTATAAAATGCTCGATCAATTTGAAGTGCATTTTATAACAAATTTAATTTGTTCTATTGTTGGTGACTTTATTGAAAAAGAGAATTGTGGGGATACAAAATGTGCAGGCCAAAATGAGGTCAATTTTGTTACCCAAAAAAAAAGAGGGGGGGGGGGGGGGGGGGGGGGGGGGGGGGGGGGTGGGGGGGGGTGGGGAGGGGAATGAGGTCATATTGGCCTGAGTTGTAGGCAGCTATTAGTCTGTTGTCTATACTACACTCAATATGGATTATGACAAACTGGAGACGTAGTATATTAGCCTTGGATTTGTGAGAATGACCATGTCCCCACTTGATTTTGCAGCATTCTGATGCGTGGCTGGCAATTATTTTATTTGATTGTGATCACAAAATTAAAATATTAATACTGACCATTTGGATAGCATTTTTGAGTCGTCCGGTTAGTCCATTAAGATTTTCTGATGGGTCAGATTTTTGTGTTCCTTTTTTATACCGGAAAGGAATGAAACATCCTACTAGCTTTATATTTAGTAAAGGGTGGGAGGGAGCAAAACCTTTTATAGCCTTTTACCTAGAAGACGGTACTTACTAGTAACAATTTGGATTACAAGACTGTTAAGGCTGCATTTGGTTTGAGAGAATGGAATGGAGAAGGAATGGGATGAGAGTGGGAATGAAATAAGAATGAGAATGGAATGGGAATGAACATTTCATTCCAAATTCCTAATGTTTGGTAAGGGTTGGGAATGAAATGAAAAAGCATATGTGGGGAATAGTTATTTTTTTTAGTTTGGAAAAGAATAGCTATTCTCTCTTTGGAAGGAATAGAACCTCACAAATGAATAGCCATTCCATTCTCTTATACAACAAAACACTCATTTTTTTTGAGAGAATGAAATAACCATTTCATTCCATCTCTCATTTTCTCATACCAAACATAGCCTAGGTTTTAGTCAGGTTTTTATTTTATATTATTTTTGTTTTGTAAAAGAAGAAAGGGATCATCAATCATGAGGGTAGGGCGGTAGATGGCAAATGGTTACGGCGCATGAAACGGAGGTCCCGGCTCAAGTCTTTATTACCTTATTATCTGACACATGAGTACATTGTAGAAAAATTAATTTAGACTCAAAAGTCGATAGAAATAAATTGCCTCGTTCGCCAAAAAAGAAAGTGTTGAACACCTTTTAGAATCGGATTTTTTGTTAAAGAGGGGCTAAAATCCGACCCCACACTCGTTGACAAACATGACTCATATGGGGTCAAGCCTCAAACATGCAAAAGGACTGATGAAGTAGTTATAATTACCAACTGCTAGGTTGGTGGGGGAAGAATATTTATCCTCATCTTTTCTAATCCTCTCTTAAGTTAAAATATTTTGCTGTTGTGTTTTGACCTAAACAAAAGTAATTATAATTTGATTAGTGGATAGAAAAATAAAAAATGCGGTTAGTGGATGATCAGTTAGTAGGATAATGACATAGAGTTATTATAAGTACTCACTTTTCTTTTCTTTTTTTTTTTTATTTTTTTTTTTTTTTATTTTATGAATACTGTGATCGTGTTTGATTTTATATTATAATAATAAATTTTTGAATCGGGATAACAAAATCTCAAATTCTCAGTACACCATATTATTTTCATCATAAAATTTTTTCATTAAATAAAAACAGAGGTACAAATGAGGGAAAGATACACCATAAGCATCCTCGCAACAAATCTTCTACGAAGTATATGGAAAATTATTAGTCCAAACACAAGTAGTACCAGGGGCGGAACTAGAATTTTTGGTTTGGGATTACTACTAATGCACTAGTACATATACAAACACATACATATATACAATGTATGTGTGCAAATATGAAAATGAATTATTTGCAAGTAGGTAATTAAGTTCAGGGTACGTGCTACTTTATCAAATTAAACACATTTTAAAGGAGTGTCACATTGTGTCCAAACATAAAAATGTATTATTTTGATGTAAATAATCAAATTTGAGGGTGCCACTTTATCAAATTTAAGGGTGCCATTTCATGGAATTGATCACATTTCAAAGAATTCAAAAAAATTTTGGAGGTGCCACAGCCCCTCCAAGCTTACATGTAGGTCCGCCCCTGAGTAGTACTAGAACAAGTAGTATTAGAATGATGATGACCCTGCCAAACCACAAAATTAGTTGCACAATAACATATGTAACCGAAGAACTCTAATTAGGAAAGATTTTCTTTCTCAAGTTTAATAACCATATAATCATTTTTACCTTAATATATTTTTATCTTGATCGAGAAGGATATATAAAACTAATAAGGCTATAATACTAAATCAATCTATTAGCTGCAAAAGCCCCTCTAAGAGGAGAACTCTTGTCTAAGACCGTTTGAGACCGTTAGTTAAAATCTTAATTATAATTTTATAGTACACATTACACAAACTAATAGGCGGGAAGGTGAGACCACGTTAGGATATCAGTGTAATGCATGTCTTATTTTTTTATTTTATTTTTGTTTTTTTTGATAAAATCAGCACTTCATAAATTAGGAAAGATAACAAAATGGGGTTCCATCCCCTTCAACCCTATCTGCAAAAAGAACATCAGCGGGTAATGCATGTCTTATTTATTTCCTCTAAAAGATGCCCATTATAGGTATGAGTTGAGTGTAATGTAGGTAGGTAGCATTTATTTCCTTTAAAGGATGACCATTATTTAAAAAGGTCACGGCAGTAATTGAGTTGCCAGCAATGTGCCAAAACTTTTTATAAAAAATGACTTGTAATCCATCTGTCCCTGGGGCTTTCAATGGGTTCATCTGATTTAATGCTTTCAAAATTTCTCGTTTTAAATTGAAAACACTTTCAACAAGCATCATGATTCTTTGAAGTGTGTACTTGGATTTTGTTTTGATCTTACTCTGTATATGTTTCCATATTATCTTGGTTAGAAAGAAAAGAAGAAAAAAGTTATTTCTTGGTCTACTAAATAATCTTTTCAAAGTTATGTAAAGGATGGGGTGTAAAATCATGTATAGCCATAACAAACAAAATAAGTCCATGCATTATGGGTCATAATGACAAGTCTAAAATTTGGGAATTTTTCGGCATAGAAGTAATTTAAAATTTGTGAGTTATTTAGAAAAGATCTTTGATTTTTTTTTTTTTCGGAAAAAAATCAATTTGCATATGAAAAATGATTTATAAGTTAAATATACCGAACAAATTTGCAAGAAACCTTTGTAAAACAAATTTAAGAGGATTTGAAAATTTTATTACTCCCGAACCACACAAATTTTTTTTTTTTTTCGGTGAATGACCACACAAATTTTACCATGCCACAGACGCGCCCCTGAATTTAAACCGACAACGTTGTCATCTTGATCACAGATTCACAGCTTTAGATTATGTCCTTAAGTGCGGCGTTCTGTTATCGGGTGTCGTGTCGTGTCTTGTGGTAAAACAGGAAACAAGAACCATGTGGGTTGTGTTCCTTCCATGACTAATTTGCCCTTGCTTCTGAACATTTTGTCCAAACAAGTCCTTGGTTTTGTTGTTGCCGTTCCCCTTACGCTTGAAGTGCAAGTGCTACTTCAAGAGCTCAGGAGGTACTCTTTTTAAATGGATGTGTTCACGGCCATAAATTTCTGACACCACCTCTCTCTCTCTCTCTCTGTCTCTCTTCTCTTGCTTTATGTGGGAGCCATAATAAGGAGGGAGATTAAGGAGGAAGGAAGAATGGGTATGGGAACAAGCACCTTTGTGATCAGATGGATCAACTTTCTCACCATGGTATGCCTTTTCCATTTTGCTGCTGCTTGGGTTTTTTCTCTTTTAAATTAGATTCTGTATTACATTGCTAAATGGCCCTTTTGTATTTTCTGCATTTCTATGTCTTCTCAAGCTGTTCCCAACTAGCTCCTAAATGGATTTGTTACTGTTGTTGGGTTTTAATGCCGCCTTAATTTTTGTTGTGATTCTTGTAATTTTTTTTTCAAAAAAAATTATTTTTCTTGTCTTTGTTTCAGTTTTCTGATTTTGAATTTATATGATTCTCGTATTTATTTTAAATTTGGGATCTCTCGGTCCAATTTTGTCATATGCTGATGCTTTTTATGGTTCCTTTTTCATCTTCAAAATCGGTTCGTCCAATATGCTGCCGAAAATTATAGTTGCTCAGTCATTAATTTATTGTTGAAAGCCTGTTGAAATTTCCATTTATTAGTTACCAATAATAAGTGGGTAGCTCGAGCTGTTGTGATAGAGGAACAAATAACTTGCGAAGTTGAAGAAAATGAAAGAAATTTGTGTTGTTTTGTTTTCTCCAGTGGGTTTATCTTCTTAATTTCTTCATTTTGCAGCTTTTAGCTATAGGCGTTATTGGTTTTGGGGTATGGATGAGCACTCAAAACGACGGCTGTCGAAAGTCCCTCACTCTTCCTGTTCTGGGCCTTGGTGCTGTCATCTTTGTTATGTAAGCTTTCCAATTTTCTTTATTTCGATAAATGTCCTTTTTTTTTTTAATCCCATTTTCTTAGTCTTTCGGTCTTTATATAATATTTTGTTATCTAAATTGTTGAATATAAATGGTTTTCTTTGTCTTTTTAGATCTATAATTGGGTTTTTGGGCGCATTGAAGAAGAGCTCCATATTGTTATGGATTGTATCCTTATCAATTGGTTATCTGATGTACTGATGTACAAAGTTGCTCCTTTCTGCTCTTTTTTGTCTTTCTGGTTGGACCTACCTTAACTTCTCACTTGCAGTATCTGATAATGTTGTGCTTCATTTTGTTGGGAATTCTGGTATTCACCGTATTGGCGTAAGTATTTCTGATGCACAAGCTAGAGTTGTTTTGTCAATCAAATTAAGTCAATACATCGTTAGGATTTCTGCATTAAGACTTGCTTTTTAATATGTGGTTTGAAGTGAACTTCTTTTGACTATTTTATGATTCATTTACTGTTACAAATGATTGAAGTTGAAATTTAGCAATTATAATATATCCATTTTTAAATTTCCATATCCTTATGGTTAATATCTTACATGTCTTAATTAGTGTTTGCATGTTTGTAATGCTTTGTGTGATATCTGTCCATCAGTTTTTTTTGTTTTTTTGTTTTTTGATGAAGTAAGTATTGTATTAAAAATAGAAGGCTTAGCCCAATTACATGAGACATATACAAGCACAAAAGCACCAAAAAATCCCTTTATAGTTTCAGGGAATCAATAAAAAGCATAAAAAAGAAGGTTTGATAGAATTAGCGTAACTAACAAACCATAAAAAGAGATTCATAGTAAGCATAGATTTGAGATCAATAACGGACTTTTCAACCCCTTCAAAGGCCCTAAGGTTCCTCTCTCTCCAAATGCACCAAAAAATTGCATGAGGGGCCATTCTCCAATCAGTTTTGTGAAGTTTATTGTTAAAAATTTATTTATTGCTCTTTAGATCAATTTATCAATCTTGTTGCTTTGTTGCGCTGAAAGGCAGTAAGGGATAATTCCGGCACCTTCTTGTTTGACTTATTGTTGCTCATGGTCACAAGCAAACCCATTTACATGTTTGTAAACAGTTGTCATATCCTCTCTTTTGCACCTTTTCCCCCCTTTTTTGGCTTATAGGAGATCATCCTTGTGGAAGATTAGGTGCCTTTGACCAAATGATGCAGTGGATCTACCAAGGACATATTATAGATATACGATATTGATACAAGTTTCAAATTCACATCTACGAAAGGCTAACTTACAATATTATAACTTGTAATTTTTCGTTTGATATTATCTGTTGAGTGGTATATAAATATATCTTGTTCTTTTGTGCATTCCTCTTGGGGCCAATTCACTTAAATTCATTGATGAGCTATGAATTTTTGGAGAAGTAGATTTGTGGGCTACGAGATGGGCTACTTCGTTGGAAACTTTTATAGGCCATTTTTTATCCTCCTCGAGCTTCTTGTTTGAAATCTTTTAGGTTTTGGGTTGTTTTTGTTTGGAGGGTTTATTCTTTCTTTTTGTTCAAAGATTGGGGCTGTTGATAGGTTTTGGTCTCCTTTTTGGTTCTCTAAGTATTGTTGGAAAACAGTGTAGATGCTACTATGTAAATTAAAAATTTAGAACAAGAACTATAGAAATAAAAAGCACTTATCGGTTGAGGTGTGTACGAAAGCATTGTCCTTAAGAGTAGTTCCGCTCCTCTGAGTATGAAATTCTCAGTGCAGTAGGTCACAATGCTCTACCCTCTAGGATTTAACAACCGGGCTCCCACAAGCGTGCATTCGCAAGTGTAGGAGTGAAGTGAAGAACTCAGAATGCTCCTAACTCTCAAAAATATAAATTTGTAGAAGAGAAGGTAGAGAGAAGAGACGATTGCTCTTTTGGTGTATTTTCTACTGAATGAGAAGGCTGGTTTATATAGGCATTAGAAATCAGTAACAGCCCTCAAAAATAAATTCCCAACAGTCAAAAAATATAAATACGAAATTCAATAGGTTAGATACAATGTATCTGGACATAAAACGGAATCTAAATCATCTCAACAGTCATAAAATGAAATAATTAAATTAAAATAAAACAGTAGCTGATTTAATTGGGTCGTGGATAACCCATTATCCAAAAGTCTAAGTAGCAAAATGTAGGTCAATTTCCCACAAATCACTTGATTGGGCTTCGTCTCATGTGCACATGGGGACTCCCTACATGCTACCGCATGATACCATATACAATAAGTGGAATACTATAGAAACCCATTAAGAACCTTTTACTATTCCAATGTGGGACAAGGTGACTTCACAATATAAAGAGACAAAAGGAAAGCTCTTTAAGAAAAATTTTTGGATTTTTGAAATACTTATTTTATATACTTAAAATACAACAAGTACTTCTCATCCAATATGACACCTCTCTCTGTCCTTTATTTATTTTAATTTTTTTTGGTGAACAACTCTACTAGAATTTTAAAAACGATACAAAGGGATGCATTTGGAATGATGTATTTGATGCTACATGATATAATATATCTATACATATAAAAATTTATATTTTATTAATGCCATATCCTCACTGTGTCATATCTAAATTTTAAGGATTGTTGTGTCGGCGTGTCCATATAGTGTCATAAGCATGTCGCATGTTTGTGCTTCTCAGGGAGTAGGCATATTGAAAGGTAAAACCATGTGGGTGGAGTTTCTTTTTGTTGGATTTTTTGTAGTCTGAAGCATTTCATTCTGTTTAAAAAATTTCTCAATATGCACTGAAAGAGTGGAAGCCAACTGAGAAATTTGGGTCATACGCACAACTGGTGTATGATAGCACAATTTAGTAGTTCTATGCTTCAGGTGGAAAATTCTAAGAGGAAAAGGGGACTATTGCAAATAACATGAACTGTAGAAATTAAAAAAAGATTTGAAAGCTCAGAAAGTAACAGGAAATATGGCTCTAAATAGAGCGGATGCTTGGAAAGGATCCCTGTACTACAGGAATGATGAGCGGATAATGATGCTGATGATTATGATAATGAAAATGTTATGAATAATGATTGTTTCCAAACTTTATATGGACTTGAAGAAGGATAGGGTTTATGGAACTAAATGGCCAGTTTTATGGGCTTTGTTATTTCACGGGTTCGGTATTAACTTGTGTCATACTGTAGTTGCTGTGGAAACTTTGTCTCTGAAGTTGCAGTTGATATTCTGAGTGATCTTGCTCAAGCAATCTGGTAATTTGTCATCATTGTCTTGAGTACAACGTTAGTAAACAATCAAAGCAAACTGGGCATGTCAATGAGAATCAGAATTTGAGGGCTAGGAATAAGGGCTCTAGCCATCATATTCCAGAACCATAATCAGTGATAAAATATGAAAGAGAAGAAAAACTTGTTCTTGTACGGGATCCTCATCGAGTTATGGCGAATTGACCTTAGATTCTGCCATGCTTGTTTATAATGCTGATATCTTTTAAGAGAATATTCTTCCTTTATCAACTGAAATCTGCTTAGACTGGAGTAGGGTGGTCCCCTTGCCTAGTTATTCTCTATATCATTAACAAGATATCTGTATATCCTACTATTAATTTAAACCACCCTGCTATGTAGCACTTTGGCACATCACTTTTCAGATGCTATTGGATTTTCTTCCTCATCATCGCCCTGTGCTTTCATTCAACTCTTTTGCTTTGCATTTGGTGGTAAATTAATTTGGCAAGCTCATTTCAGAGTTCTGGAAAACTTTCTAAGCTATTTTTATTGTCTATGTCTTAGTTGAAGTAGAAGTATATGCTCTTACTATAAATTCTTCAATATTATATTCTGCCTTCTTCCTGTAGGTTTATTGTAACAAATAATGGATCTGGTCATAGCGTAGCTGGTTTGAGGTAAGAAGTGAGACTCATCTCACAGCATCATTCTTTTTGTCTTTCAATTTTCTTTGGGGTGGAAGATTGCCCATTGCAAGTAATTTACTACTTGGGGTTCCACCTGAGCAGTTCCAGGGGAACAAGGGAGAAAACAAAACATTCCTTAGCATCTGTGTGTGTGTGTCTGTGCAGATTTGCTTCATCTTTCATGAGGAAAAGGAAATGTTATAAATAATATATTTGTGGAAAAATGGGTTTCACAAACTATATATTAGAAATATTGGAAAAATAAATTTCTTTTTCTTATATTTCTTCTTCTTTTCACGGGTGAGCTGGGGTTGGTCCAACGGCAGCATTTAATATCTTATTGTCTGGTTAGGTACAAGGAGTATCAACTTCGAGATTACAGTTCTTGGTTTTTAAAGCAAGTAAGCATCTCTTTTTATTAGCAATGTCAGGTACTGATGCTAGAGACTAGATTATCAACTTTGCCATGCTTATTATGATTATTTATTTATTTATTTATATTATTTAAGCTGAACAATACTCATAACTGGAAACACTTGAAGAATTGTCTCGTGAAATCTAAAGATTGCAAAAACCTGCCTAAAAAGTACAAGGTACACTTTTCAACGTTCAATTGTGTTTGCTTGTCTGGCTTTTGACATCACTCATGATTTTTTCACTCGTATTATGCAGACTCTTAAAGAATATAAAATGGCGGAACTGACCCCCATTGAGGCTGGTTGCTGCAGACCACCATCGGAGTAGGTTCCTTCTCCCACCCTCTGACCTTCATTTTCACTGTAAGATTTTTAGTTGGGATCAAGTAAGGATTATTCTCTTCCCTATATTAAATAGCCAGGTCTCATTAATTAAAGATATATGTTCTTTGGACTCAATAATTCACCAATGGTTAAATCACAGATTAGATTTTGTATTTGAAGTTTATTTTAGACAATTAATGCAGAATTATGAAACCCACAATTAAGTGATATATTTCATTTTTCCTCCTGGCCGGGACTCAATTGATTCCTTAGATGCGGTTATCCAGCCATCAATGCTTCCTACTATGACTTGAGCTTTCATCCAATCAGTCCCAACAACGATTGCAAGCTTTACAAAAATTCCGGGACAATCAAGTGCTACAATTGTGATTCTTGCAAGTAAAATCACTCCCTATGTTCTTTTTATCTGTAACCTCTCTTTGTAAAAATATTGTCATTGCCACTTATTTTTCTTTGATCATGTTTTCAGGGCTGGAGTTGCACAATACATGAAAACTGAATGGAGAGTTGTTGCAATCTTTAATGTGGTTCTGTTTGTTGTCTTGGTAAGGCGTTCCCTCTCATCCAACTTATATAATCATCAAGTTTCCCTCCTCTCCACCAAAAAAAAAAAAAAATGCAGAACAATAGAAACATCATAAAATTCAAAAGGGCTTTTTATACTCTTGTGAAAGTGACTAAAATGTTCTCTAAAAATGATAGAACATTGAATTGTTGATGTAGAAAAGTGCTTAAGATTCTTTGTGATGATGAGGACCTTACGATTACTTGCAATCTTTCTTTTCCATATTATTCTGGTTGTTTGTACTTCGTCCTGACTTTTGTCTGTCGTGCAATATCAGTCGATGATCTACTTTGTGGGATGCTGTGCAAGACGGAATGCTGCGAGGAACAGTTCTAAAGTTTGAAAAGGACCTTCTCTGTCTCCAGAAACCTCTCCTGATCGAAAAGTAAATGAGCTCTTGTTCCTTAAGATTTACCTATTCAATTTGTGAATCATTAATTTATTTATTTATTGAAACAGAACAGAGATAAGAAATTGTCATTGTTTCGTGTCCTGCATTTAAAGTTTGTGGCTGAAGGGTTTCTATCTGAAGCATTGGAAACAATCATGTAAAAAAATGTGGTCATTGGAGACGATCATGTAAAAAATGTGTCATTATCTGACACTGTGGAAGCAAATTATGAAATTTCTGAATTCAATATGGATTTTTACATGGGAAAAAATTAGAAGACGCTAGAACTCAGAAGGACTACCCGCACACGCGAAGCCATATATTAGGGATAAACTGAAATAACCAGATGAAAGGATAATAGGTTATTGTGTATTTTTATTCATTTCTGGATATTTCTAATGAAGTATGAATAATTTATCCCATTTGTTTTGTTACCTTTAGCTGTCCACAGTGGTGGATTCAGGAATTTCTGCTGGTAGGGGCGACTTTCTTTGGATGTTACTGTTTTCTATAAATTAAATAATCATTTGAAGTAGCCTTCTACCATTTTTTTTCTAATATACAATAAAAATTAACAAGAACAAAGAAAATTTTTTCAACTTAATAATTAATACAAAAACTTAAATATTCATTGATAATATTTCCAATGAAGGGTATAGTCCAAGTATATGAGACATATATAAGTACTAACTAAGAGTCCTAACTAAAACTTTAGGGACTCTACAAAAGAAATAAAAGAAAACTTACTAGTATTAGTGTACGTGACGACAAAACCACCAAAAAAGAGTCTTTACAAAAGACGACTTGAGACTAAAATCGAAGTTTTCACTCCATCAAAAGTTCTTACAATTAAAGGGTTTACTTAATTACCTATGATTTTGGTGGAGCCGCGCTTTAGTCGTGACTCATGAGCCTTGGAATCTTAGAGATCTTTGTCCTGTACTCCTGTTGCGTAGAACACCAGTTTACAATAAAGAGTAACACATGACGGTTTTGAGACTTGAGTAACACATGTCAAACAAATGAATCAGAGCTATTTATATAAAGGGAAAAAATGAAAAGAAAGAAGAGTAGGAGGTGCAATTATAAAATCAGAGTCGTCAAAATTTTTTTTTAGAACGGTCAGGTTTAGGAATATGAAGATATCTGTATAGTACAAAAAAAAAAAAAAAAAAAAAAAAAAAAAAATTTTGAATGGGTGAGGAGGGCGCAAACCACCCCCACCCCTCTCTCTGCTGTCCATGAAAGGAAGAGAGATTCACTATTCTGGCTGATTCCGAGTGTTGCAGCTTTAATGCTTGTGGGCGTGGGAACAGGATCCTCTGCCATTGTATGGCAGAGAGAGATGCTGCCATACATTTTACCATGATTCACCGCGTGGTAAAAGGAGTAATCCAACGGATACAATTCAGCAACCAACTAAACGATGACGTATTACCCCTCAGTTTCTCGAATTCTTCCAAACCCAACAATCCAATCTCCTGATCCCTCCGTCAATGTAGCACGCCTACACCATCGCCGATAACAATTTGTCCAACCATGTCCTCACCCCAACTTGCATTCTCGCCTTCATACACACTACACCACCATATGGATTTTGCAACTCCATCAAACGAAGATTAATCTAAAATGGGAGACTATAAAATTTACATATACCATTATATAAAAGAGAGGGATCCATTTACACTTGATGTAACATTTTTTATTCTTACACCTCTCAATATTTTTTTATAGGAATAATATTTTGTCAATCGAACTGTTGAATTAGATTCTCTATGCATGCACGTCATAATTGTGGGGCTTTAGTAATATGAACAATTGAGACTCCAGTGGACGATCTCGTGCACACTTCTAATTTGGCTATTAATTAGGTTCCTTACATGCAATTTTTAGGCACACAATGAGAAAATTTTCATTTAAGATTAAGAATATAAGATGAGGATGCAACATTTATTGGGTCCTATTCAATAGATGAAGGATGGGGAATTAAGCTATTTTGAAGCGCACTCGTGGGTTTAAAAGCCTTGTTTGCTTCACAACAATATTGTGTGTTATTATGAATGGAAGAGAAAACGTAGCTTGATTAGATAAGTTTGGAGCATTTGATTGGAGCATTTCCCTCTCCCCCATTATGAAAATAATATTTGTATATATTCTTCAAAATTTCGATATGGCTGGAAATCGTCAAATCATGTTGGTGTTGGTTGCACTGATATATATGCATGCCGGCCATTAGGAACCCATGATATGGTAGACCATTTTTCTCTTAATGCCAACATATATGACAGGTTTATCAGGAACCAAACCAACCCTGATTGATGTGTCCACATGTTATCAGTGGATACGTTGCACATCATACATAAATAAAAAATTAGAAACATATTATTTTTTTTCTATTAACAGCTTCAAATTTAACTAATAATAATAATAATAATAATAATAATAGTAAAGATCTCTCACCAGAATAGTTTTAACAGCTCGCTTATTCAGGAGTTTTGCTTCTCCAAATCCAATTCTTCCTCTCTAGGTAATTTCCTGCTTCCTTCAACTCCATTATTGCCCAAGAGGGGAGAACACATGACAAAAACCAGTAGGACAGTTCTTAAAGCAATGGATGTGACCTACAACATGAAAACAAAATAGGACTCCTTAGTCAAAAAAAAAAAAAAAAAAAAAGAAAAAAAAAAGAAGAAAGCCAAAGTAGGACTCTGATCAAAGGTCTTGGTACAAAATTCAATAGTTTCTACATTTATACTATATGACGGCATTGCATTGAACTATGACCCGTCCTGAAAATCCCAAAATTTTCCACATCTCTCATATGAAAAAAATTTGGAAATTGTAGCTTTTGCCTTGGAAGTATATGGTCCATAAATTGAAATTTTGAGATTGATCGGTTATTTTGATCACACGAAAGGACATCATGATCTCCCACTCTTTGTTATTAGAAAGATTTGCATCGAATCCCATAAAAATCTTTTATATGTTTCATGAAATCTTGAAATGTATAAAATAAGTGGGGTAGCAAAGAAATTTTTGTAGTGCCAACAACCAGCCTCTATAAAATAAAAAATGTACATTCAAAGAAAGGGCAAATTGCAAACAGACCTATTGGCACGTCTCTCCCTTTAGGAGTGGTTTTCAAGGAGGTCATAGTTTTTAAGTAATCTTTGTGTGGAAGCGCACATGCATTGAGAAGAAAGGGAATATTCACTCCGTTCCAAATTAAGTGTTCCCTTTGAAAAAACACGCTTTTTAAGAAAATCATATTAAATGTTTTCACATCAATGCATATGTTTTGAAATTCCAATTTTGCCCTCAAGTGTGTAAAACATTAGAAAAAAATGAGAATACCTTTTTAAGGGTATTTTAGGAAATGAATTGACCATTGACTTTTGAAATAGGACAATTATTTTGAAATATCCCAAAAAAGAAAATAGGACACTTATTTAGGAACGGAGGGAGTATTACTTAAAGGATGATAGGTTACGAGGGCATGCACGTAATTACACTAATATTACGGAAAGGAGGATAGGTTACAGGGGCATGCATGTACGTGCATTGAATGTGCACTGCACGTGCATTGAACGTGCACTGCACGTATGTGCATTAGGCATGTGCATATGTGCACACGTGCATTCGCTCTAGTTTGGCATAAAGCTCAATTAACACCAATAGGGCCATTGGTTTGAAAATTGCATCTAATAGCCATGAAAAACTTACAGTGGATCCAAATTTAATTCAATCATTATATGACCCACAACATCTTAACATGCAACCTGAGCTATTGAAAAAAGACATGAACAATAACATTGGCCATTGGTGATGTCCAAGCATCATATATGGGTCCAAATTAATAGATCAAAAAAAAAAAGAAAGAAAGAAAGAAAACATTCTTCCAATTCTTGAATTTAGCCATCTAGTATTAACCATCTCTTTTGAATATATGGTGATATAATAAGCAACGACAATGTTTAGAGAACAAGCTACAAATATATAGGGTGGTATCTAAGGGAAAACAATTTGAAAAGTTTAAATTAATATTGTTGTTTAAAATCCAAAAATAACATCATATCAGACATCCTCAATCACATCATGGGATGAGCCTACCATATCCTCTACTGCATAATCGTGACGACACACGGGACAACAGGTGCTGTAAGATTTCATCCAGGGTACAATGCAGTCTGAATGGTAAATATGATTGCAGACAAGAGGAGCATGCACGCTCTCCCCGTCTGTGAAATCCTCCAGGCATATTGGACACTGAACAGAGTATCTAATGCCTCCATCAATACGGAAGGTGTACATGGGAATGAGTCCATCACAAGTGGATGGAAACTCGGTGCTGTCCTGGTGGAATCAAGTGGAGCACTCGGATGACCCTCCTGCAGCCATATATGGCGTACTATGAAAAATATACCTAAAAGTAAAAATACAACGACTAAAACTAAAACTAGTATACTAATCCGTGTAAATGTCTCTGATTGCGTCTGCGTGCACAAGCCCTCCACTAAATCACCTCTCAGTGCTGCAGGGAGCAAACTAGCAACAAGGATCCAAATTACTGTCCGAAGTACCTGCTCGAAAACAAGAAAAAATGAATAACCATATCACTCCTCATATCTAGTAAATAGATGTATCTATATATATATATATATATAGATGTGTGAGTAAATGGGGTGAGAGTACCCACCGAAGTGCTCTCAACATTTTCAAGGGCACGTACACCAGCTACAGACCTGCACAAAGAAAGACAAGATTTATGTTTTAGGATCAGACTAATCCCACATGCTCATGCATTGGGACGTGTTAAGTAATAATCGGATTAACTCGGACAGCCTCAAGAAAATTGAGTAAGTGAGGTTCGAAACAATACACAGGACAAGCTGCATGGTTGGACATATATTGTACAATTTTTTTTTTCAAATATTGGGATCCAGTCCTAATTAGCTACATCTCATTCACATATTGTCTGGAGGGACTGAGGGAGCAACGTCAATCGGTCAGATTCTGATAGTCATCCACAGGACAAGTTGCATGGTTGGACTTTATACTTTAAAAGCATCTCCGTGGTGAGAGCTATATTTACCGAGGCTTGCTTTATATCTTTTGCTTATTTTACATTTAAGGTTTTATGAAAAATATAAAAGGTTTTTATGAAAATAAGTTTCATAATCCACTAAAAAACATAATTTTGAACAATTTTGTAAAATAAAGTTTTTCCAAAGTACATCGTTTAAGTGGACTTTTTAGTAATTTATGAAATAAAGACTGTAAACAGTCAAAAAGTTTACTTAAATGATATATTTTGAAAAACCTTTCTTCTAGAAAGTTATTCAAAATGATGTTTTTTTTTATTGGATTGCATGATTGATTTCATGAAAATCTTTTATATTTTTCTTAAAACCTTGAAACGTAAAATAAGCAGAGAATAAAGAGCAAGTCTTGACCTAAGAGAGTTTATCCAGTTGGTAGGAGGAGAGCCTATCTATTCTATCAACTTGGGTTCGATTCCTCTGGGAGTACTCCAGCAATTAATTCTTAAATGTATTAAGCTGATGTGAGAGAATACATCCTTAAAATCATCTGGAGAAGGATTTAGTTGAAGTGCGCGTAAATTGCTCTGGACATCCTGACCGTCAAACCAAAAAAATTAAAAAAAAAAAATATGAAGAAGAAGAAGAAGGAGAGAGAGAGAGAGAGAGAAGGTGCCAATAGACGTCCTTTTTAAAAAAAAATCTATACTTTTCTTAAACTCTTCTACTGTTGATGTACGGATATGTCAGACCTAGTGTATCCAGCCGCCCATTCCCACCTAAGCTCATTCTACGAGTGAAGATTGGAGCACTTAAAAGATCCATCAATGTGGAGCAAAGTGACCCGGAGCGGACCCGATGTAATTCAAACCTGCTTTCACTCCTCTCTTTTCAATTCGAACAGATCTGACCTCCCTTCCCCTCACCTCCCTTCCCTCTCCATGAAAAATGTTTCCCCTAAAGCAAACACCACCGGGATCCGGTGAAGTACATCACCAGCGGACGGTGTCTTTTTCATTTCAGACACATCTGGCCCCTTCCCTCCCCTTTTCTCTTCTTGAAAAAAGTTGATCTCACCCCTTCTCTAGTGGATTGTTTTCTAGTGGATTGTGTGATCGATTTTTATGAAAACCTTTTAAACTTTTCTTAAAATTTTGAAACGTAAAGTAAGTAAAGAGTAAAAGTGGCAGTAGACTTCCCTTAAAAATAAAAATTTAAAAAAAAAAAGGAAAAAAACTAACCGAGTTTGAGCTTGAAATGTGTTAGCCGGCCAAAGCCCAATTAGCATGGCCCAAGCTGAAATTTTCCAGACCGGACTAGCCTAATGTGACCCGTTGGCCATTGCTGACCAAAGAATGACAAGACAGGGCTTCTTTTGGCACCTAAAGATTTATTTTTCATTTTTCACTAATTTTACATTTTAAGGTTTTATGAAAAATATAAAATATTTTCATAAAAAATGATCGCGTATTTTATTAAAAAATAGGGTAAAATGCAAAAAAAACCCTCTCTATTGTTACTTATTTTGCAAGATACCCCCTCTAAAAAAAAACCCATAAAAAACCCCTCATATTGTGCCAGGGGTATGCCGTTAACGGTGATGTTAAATGACCATTATACCCTTATACGGAAAAATATTAAAATATTAGTTTTTGAAATTTTTAAATGGATTTTTTTTAAATATATATGAAATGTCCCTTTTACCCTTGAATTAACACTTAAGAGGGGTCTTTTCATTGTGGTGGGTGAGGGTATTATAGTCTTTTTAGTGTGCTAAAGGACATTATAGTCATAAAAGTGTTTTAACTTTATCACGTGCAATTCATGTGCTTTTTTGCTATTAAATTAACTGACAGAATGTGGATGGAAAGAGGTATTTTTCGACCCTACACAATATGGAGGGTTTTTTGTTGGGTTTTTTTTAGAGGGAAGTATCCTGCAAAATGGGTAGTAATAGAGGGGGGTTTTTTGCATTTTACCCTAAAAAATATTATTTTGAACAACTTTTTAGAAGAAAGTTTTTCCAAAATCTATCGTTTAAGTAGACTTTTTTTGCCATTTACAATATTCGCTTCATAAATGACTAAAATATTCACTTAAATGATAGATTTTAGAAAAACTTTTTTCCAAAAAGTTGTTCAAAATGATGTTTCTAATAGACAGCTCGATCAGTTTTTATGGAAATGTCATATATTTTTCATAAAATCTTAAAATGTAAAATAAGTGGGGGATGAAAAGCAAGTCTTTGGGTGCCAATAGAGGCCTCCATGACAAAATCAGGTCAAGGCCCGATTATCACAATCCGATCTGAAATTTTTAAAATTGCGCTACTTAATTTATTCAACATACACCACAACATATGAGATTTTGTTTTAAGTGAATAATATGGATCAAACACCATTTTTCATATTAAAAAAAGAAAAAAGAAAAAAGAAAAAAAAAGGTTAGATAAAAAATTGAAAGATAGGTGTGCTGGAGATGTGTGGCAAAATCTTAACCTAAACTATTTGCATTTTTAAGTTCCCTAATACCAATGGTCCTTGGGTCAAATGACATGTCCAATCCCAAGATGTAGGTGTGGGGATGTGCGTTCTCTTATGATTTGGGAAAAAAAAAAAGTTCCCTAATTGACACCCATCCTTGCTTAACAAAAACAAGAGAAAGCAACCGGAGAGTCTCCGGCATCAGCCGAGACGGCTATTTTTTTCCTAATTAATGAGTTCCAAAACCATGAAACGCAACGCCAAGCAAACAATTGAAAACTCATCTTTTCCTATTTTTTGTGATGGGCATGCCACATGCCGTGTTTAACACATCTTTTCCTATTTTTGACAGGGAGAAAACTAATATTTTCCTATTTCTTTCTAAAGGCGTGCTTCGAATTCCCAACAGCTTGAAAAATATAAAAGGGTTCTTTTCAATGCTCCTATGAAAGCATCCAATGCGTAGCTATCTAATCCTTTTGACTATTATAATTAGCCAAAAAAAAAAAAAAAAAAAAAAGCACAAAACAAACAAAGAGATGCTTCAATGGGCTATCTAAAATACCAACTATTTTACCATTTCTTATAGTGGCCGGCTATTTTAATATTATTTCTCATATTAAAATGTTTTGCGAAAATGAATGTTTGGTAACACAAAAGAATGAAATAGTCATTCTTTTGTAAGGGTATATTCCCTCATCGGAGGGAATACACATTTCTTCCCAAATAAAGAAAAAACCAGAGGGGACTACACCTATCAAGAATTGCAGAAATACAAACAGTCAATTTTCGGACCCCTATCCTACAAATCACTCAATTAGGCTCTGTCTCCTGCGCACGTGGGGAATCCCTACATCCCACCACATGATACCATATACAATAAGTGAGATAGTATATAAACCCACTAAAACTTTTTCACTTTTCCAATGTGGGATAAGGTGTTATCACACTCAAGTAAAAAACTCTTTTAAAAAAACCTTTAGATCTTTGAAATTAATACTTATTTTATACTTAAAATACAATAGCCACACCTCTCAAATCTACGGCGTCTGGAGCATTGTGTTGAAATTGGAAAAAAAAAAAATGGGCATGAACTTTCAAATAACCTAAACCCATGATTGTTTGAAGATGATGATAACAATGGCCATCAAAAAATAGGTATAAAAATGCAAGAATTGTGGGTATATTGGTAAAGGATGATGAAATGATTATGAAAGAATGAAAATTATTAATTTAATTGTTGGCTGGTTTGGTGTCATTTATTAATGATTAAGTAATGAACTTGAATACTGTGCAAAATAATTACAGTTCAATACAAATTACAACTAATTTAGAAGTAAATGACTACTAACTTAACTAATAATGACTACTAACTGTAATTACCTGCGAAGAAGAAGGCAGCCGGTGAAGCAACACAAAAGTCCGACGGTGAAGGATCCGGCTGTCGGCAGTAGGCTGGCTGTAGTTTAATGGTACAAACTGAATAATAGAAAATGTCTGTTTAATAGAGAAAATGTTTGGTTTTTAAACACTAAAGACCCAAAAGACTGGACACACACTAAGATTCGTAGCATGCTTAATTAATCCATAAACTGTTTCATTGCCTTTTATAGCAACATGTGAGTGTTGAAACACGTCAAAAGACTTCTCAGCCTCATGATATGATCTAACCGTAATTAACAGAGATGGATTAAAGGCCAGAATAATGTCATAATGACGGATTCAAAAAATAAAGAAATCACAAGGGCTTTGACTTTTCATTTACTTTGCATGCCAGCATGGCACACGCAATGCATGTGCAAAGTGATGAAATGTGCAATGGAATTTAGCATTTGAAAGAATATTTGGTAACCCTCAAATTAAAAGAATTCTACAAATATAGTCAATAAAGTTACTCATTTTACCCCCTAAAAATAAAAAATAAAAACATTAAAGTCAGTACTATACATAGAATCGACATTGATTACTACCGCAAATTAAAAAAAAAAAAAGAAAAAAAAAGGAGTATGTTATATGAAACTAACCGTGTCGAAACTGTGTAGGTGAGGTTTGATGGATTTTACTAAATGTAGTAGGAAAATTGGAAGATTAAAAAAAAAAAAAAAATGGAATGTAGGAAAATTATAAGAGGACTTGAGTGGTTTTCATTAAGGAAATTGCATATCACGTTTGTGGTGGAGGAAGATGAGATAATAATGTCTGTAAGTAGTGGTGAGAGAGTAGGAGGTGAAAAGGAAAGAGTTTAACCAATCTCTATTTGTTTTGACTCTCTAAATGTAGTGTAGCTGGAGTTTGGTATTCCTCGTCTAGGTTGGGTTGCCATCCTTAGTAATAAAATCAATTGGCTTTAGACCCATCTCAATTGAGGTTTTACTGATTGTAATATCCTAGTTAAAATTAATGTGATCTTGAATAAATTAAACTTAATCTGATTTTTTTTATACAAGATTTGCTATTTATATATACTAGTAGGTGCACACGTGCGTTGTACGTGATTCCATTTTAGTTATATGCTCATGAAAAATAGGTAAATTGTACATTACAGTATATATATATATATATTACTTGGCTCAACTTTAATGGGAAAAAATAGATAAATAAGAAGTGCGCCTTTTTTTTATTTTTATTTTATGAAGAGAACCTATTATATTCTATTAAATAACTGGTTGCATGAAATTGATCCAAACTAAATCCTAAGCCATAAGTTGGTATACAATTATGAAGCTTAAGTTGCCTATCAAAGCATTTAATTAAATTGTATTAATTTTTTTTTCACTTTTTTTTTTAAATTTTTTATTTTTATGGTCTCTTGGAGTTAATGGAAGTTTTTGTTTTTATTATTGTAATTCAAACTTGATTTCGTGATTACTCTCTTCCAAATTTTTGTCAACGACATAATAAAGTATCATATACCATTACTCAATTGGTAGCATTGATGGCCAATTTTTTTTTTTTTTTTTTTTTAATAGCCTCATTCTAGATAATGAACTTGTATGATCTCAACATTGTTCTAAAACTTCGGAAATGAATTTACAATAGCTTTGAATAGATGTTTAAATTCTATTGAAGTTTGATCTACATTTTTAAAAGACCTATCATATAACAAGTGTTCTCCATCTACTCCATGTGAATAAGCAATTTAAGAGAAATTGTAGTATGGTAAACCCAATAACCTTTTCTAAACCTTATTTGCTCCTGCATTGAGATACCGCATAGCTCACCCATATCATTCATCTATACTACCTATAAAAATATGAATGTGAGAAAAACTTTTGATTGACTAATATACCCTTATTTTAATTTTTAAATACACAACTACCCTTTTGCATATATAGGAAATATAGCAATATAAAACACATACCTTAATAAGAATTTTAAGAAAACTATACAACTACCCTTTTTCATATATAAGAAATAAGAAATCTAAAGAAACTATACAACTACCCTTCTGCATATATATATAGGAAATAAGAATTCTTTGCTATTTCTCTCTCTCTCTCTCTCTCTCTCTCTCTCTCTCTCTCTCTATATATATATATATATATATTGTGAAGGTGTTAGTTTCAAGGACTTTTGTTAATGGCTTGAATTAATTGTAGGGAAGAGAATGGTTAAGCCATTGAAGATTACCAAGGAGATGGATGCTGATTGTGTAAGTTCAATTTTTAGTTACTCTCTTTCTGACCCAATGTTAAACCATATTAATGTATATAGCAAACCCTAACTCTTATAAATCCACTTTCCATGGGATTTTGGTTGCAATTCAATATGTAAAAATGCTAAAATTTTATCATATAATCGAATTCACTAACCGTGGTTTTCATTCATATCATGGGTGTTTTATTTTTTTTGTTGCGCTTTCTTGGTTCATTGTGTTTTAAGCTTCGTGTTTTTCCGAGTAGTGGGCATGAATAATGGGAAGCTTCAATGATGAGAATTGGGTAGACTGTGGTGTGGGTGAGTGATAATTTGTTCTTGGACTTTGTTTCCTTATTATACTAGGCAGCAGCTTATCCTTCTTGGTGTGAGAAAATATCTATGTTCATTTACTAGGTGAGGCATCCCCCGGCCCCCCCCCCTCCTTCTCTTCTTTGTAGGCAGCATTCAAAACTATGAGTAAGTTTTGAGAACTACCCTTATTTTTTGTAACTGTCTTTTATAGTATTTATTATATATATATATGGGTTTTTCTTTTCTATTTCTTGACTTTGTATTGGGTGGGCTTAGGCATAGATAGTTAGTATTCAAAATTTTAGAATTAAATACTAGCGTGTTTAGTTTTATAATTCTTATTGAGTAACCGTCAATTGGTGCATCAGCTTGACATTAATTCTTTTCTCTTTTCTCTTATAAATTGAGTATATAATCTTTCTCTTTTTCTCTATTTACAGACTCAAAAACTTGTCATAGAAAGGTACCAATTTTTTTTTTTTTCTTTTCTAGATTCTTCATTTTGATATGCTCAATATGTCTGTAATATAATCTTGGAGACTAAAACTCCCTTCGTAAGAGATTAATTTGCTTTATTTTTTGTACGTTACAATTTTTATATTTTATATAATATTTTAGGTATTTTTTTAGTGATTTGTTGAACAAAATATGTTTGTAAGAAATTGTCATTGTCATGGTTATAAGTTATTGTTCCCTATAAATTTCACTTTTTTTATTTTTTTATTTTTTTTATATATCATTTATAAGAGCAATTATAGTTAGTAATTTTGTTTCTTGAAATCTGTTATAGCATACCAGTTGTATAGTGGTTTTTTATCTTCCAGATCAATGGATTGTAAGTGCATCTTGATTTTTATCATTATTTTAATTCAGTGATCATGGGCGTGCTTAAAATTGGATGATCAAAGGTGCACACAAATTTTAATTTGGTGGCCGGTTATTTATTTATTTATTATTTTCTCCATATTCTTTGAAAACTTCATTGTCTTAACAAAGGTTCTTCAAGTCTTTGTGTTATATCTTATAATACATATAGGCACATGTAACATTATGCAAGTTTATGAATCTCCTTATAGTTGTATAGCCGTCTTTCAAACCTCTTCTTTTTTTTTTTTTTTTTTTTTTTTTTTTTTTTTTTTTCTGCTTAAGTTCATCTGGATGTTAGTTTCAATATTGCATCTCGATCTTATTGGAATGAGAAATAAGCAAAATTAAAATAAATATTATTCTACCCAAACAGGAAAAGAAAAAAAAAATTGTTACGTAAGTGAAAAAAATCACGATTTACAAATTTGAGTTATAGTGGGAAAAGGATAAAAAGCAATGTGTGGAAACTAAAATTTGAGGAATTCTATCTAGAAGAAAAAATTGTTACATGATTGTAAAAAGTCTGGCAGTTATATGAATTAGAGTTGTACTAGGAGATGAACAATGAGTGAGTATAGAAATTTAAATTTGATTTAAAAATTATTTTTTATAACGCAAATATTGTCACGTGCGACGCACATGTGCATCAACTAGTGTCTTTAAGAATCCACATCCTAGTATGATTGATTCCCAGACCACTGTTTTCATTCCTATCACACATTCAATTCAAAGGAATCCAAAGGAATTAAATTATACTGCATGCTCCCAGGCTATTATCAATTAGTTAGAGATGAAGTTATGTAGTGAAAGGTATCACTTTTTAGAAGAATTGTATAATTATAATTAACTATATCTTTCTACAAAAATTGAATTAACCCACATTATTATGTTTAGACTTTAGACTCCCATAAAGGACATAATAATAATAATAATAATAATACCTCAATTGTGATTTATAAGTAGTATCAACAGTTTTGCATTATTTTTTAATGATTTTCTACTAATTAAGTTAGAAGAAGGTAATGAAAAGTTACCTTGGCTGTGAATTGGTGAAATTGAAAATATTTTTAAAGTAGAAAATTACCGAGTAAAATTTAGATGTTCATATGATTCATATGATATATATTATATTCACCAAAGATGGTAAGGAGATAAACAATATATAGATATTGTCTTCAAATAAAATATTTTACCCCTTAAGAACCCTAGATTGAAGAAGAACAGACCTAGAAGCAATCACCCAACAGCTTAAAACAAAATCAACATGCATTTACAATTAGTTAATTCAAAAGATAAAAAGCCACAACACGAATGAGTATAATAATGATACCTATTATTGAGGAATTTTGAATATCTAAGAAAAAATTAGAGAGAAACAAAGCATATAAAGATCTAGAATATAGAAAATTTATAAAGAAAATTATACCTTGATGCGAGTTTGAATCTCCAATTGAAAATAAGAGATAAATGAACGTATAATCTGTAGGGCCAACAAAGAAACGTATGAAGAGGGAGATATGTAATACGTATAGATGAATGGGTAGAAGAGAGAAACGTATGAAGAGGGAGACGTAATATATGGTTGCAGTGTTATATGTGTTAGGGTTTAGGGTTTTACGAATTATTGTTTACTTTGATTTCCTATATATGTGTTTTATTCCTATTTCCTCTTTGATTTCCTATTTATGTGTTTTATTCTTATTTCCTGTTTTGAATTATCGTGTAGAAGGATAGTTATGTATTTAAAATTTAAAATAAGGGTATATTGGTCAATCAAAAGTTTTTCTGAGATTTAACCTTTTATAGGTAGTATAGATATAGATATATTATGGGTGTTATTTTGCAGGGGTCAACAAGTAGATTACAAATATGTAATTTTTGTTGAAAATTGAAAGATATCTTCTTCCTTCTTTTTCTTCTTCTTCTTTTTCCCCCTATTTTTATTTTTTATTTTTTAAAGTTTGAATTTGAAATGGAGTTGAAAGAGTTAAGGGGTAATTTTGTTTGTTCAATAAATGGGGGTTTTCAAATTTAAGGGATCGAAGCAAGTTTTCAGCAGAGATTTGAAAGAGTGCCATGTCACTAGGCTAACGAAGTGGGCTTACTGGCTTCGGCCTGTATAGCACCACTCTTAAGGATTATTCCTTCGTGGTCGCATAGTTATTACAACCTCTCAAGTTTATTTGTAAACCTTACTTCTTTTTATTTTTTATAAGGTTTTATAAAAAAATATAAAATGTTTTTATGAAAACTTATTGAGTTGTCTACTACAAAACATTATTTTGAATAATTTTATAAATTAATTTTTTCAAAATTTGTCATTTAAGTGGATTTTTTGGTCATTTATAATTTTTGATTTTGTAAAAATGAAATAGATTGTAAATGAACAAAAAGTGCTCTTAAACGACGGATTTTGAAAAATTTTTTTTCTACAAATTTATTCAAAATAGTTTTTTCTAATAGACAACATGGCTAAATCTTCATAAAATTATTTTATTTTTTCATAAAACCTTAAAAATTGAAAATAAATAGGGTTTACAAATAAAGTTGAGGGGGATTGCAATAGCCACTCTCTATTTCTTCATCCTATTATTGTTAAGTTTCAAATTTAAAAATCTAAACTTGTAAGTGGAAGGCCTAAACAGCTATATGAAACTATGTCAAACTTGATATTTAATCGATGTGGGATATGTGACTTCCCAATAATTATATCTATTTAAATATATACCCTCTAAGGGCCAATGCATCATTTTTATCCTTGCTTTTTTTCAATATTATAAATTGATAAGATGTTGGTATTATTATGTTTATGGCGCATTAAAAAGACAAATTCATATAAATAAATAAATAAATAAAAATAAAAAGACAAAAGAAAGGATTCGATGAACGATATATATAAGCCTTGATAGAGTCAAATAAACGAATTCATATAGCTGACTTATATAGTTGTTCTAAATGTAGGCAAATTATTTTAAAAAATCAAAATGAAATAGTGGCAAGTAATCTTGAAAGTTGAAATATGTGGGATTTTACGAGTTTGAAAAAGAAAAAAGAAAAAAAAGGCAATTCACATAAAATAAATAAATAAATAAATAAATTGTAAGATGGAAAATTATTCATTATATTAATTTTAAGGACAAACTACATATTAGTACCATTAACTTTACCCCAAATTTCAATGTGGTGTACAAACTTGTAATTTTTACAATTTAGTGCACTAACTATGCATTTGTGTTTCAATGTGGGAAAACACAGGACGGACATTTGGTTTCTAATCGAAAAGTCCACGTGCACTCACGTGGTGCCAGCTGGTGCCGACATGACATCCTTGGTGGTCATCTGACCCATTTCCCTCCCATTTTCAGCTCAAAAGATCGTATAAATGGCATTGGGGCCATCTCTTGTGGGCTGAAAATGGAGGAAAAATTGGTCAGATGGCCACCGGGATGCCACGTCGGCGTCAATTGGCCACCACATGAGCACATGTAAGCTTCTCCGTTAGGAACCAAACGTCCATTGTGTGTTTTCCCACATTGAAATACAAATGCATAGTTAGTGTACTAAATTATGCAAATTACAAGTTTGTACACATTAAAATTTAAGATAAAGTTAATGACACTAATATGTAATTTGCCCTAATTTCAAAGAGGAGAGTCAGTAGATTAATTGATCCATCTTGAAAGAAATCTTAAAATATCAATGAATTGGAGCAAGGCCATAGCCACCAAACAGTACTAGATGCCTAAAACCACCTCCCACATTTCCCTCGTCTTTGACTACGTAGTTTCCCGTACCCTCTGCAAACGACTCTGTGTCTACAGCATCCACAGCTTGTCGATTTTCATTGAAAGTTGAAATCTGCCTGCAAAATGCATCATATCTGGTGTCCTCAATGGGAACATGGCCACTGCCCATTTGAGGACCAGGTTGCCCTGGTGGACTATATGCCTCTCCTCCCCATTCAACGGATGAAGCAGGATTTGCTAAACCAGTGAATAATTCCACTGGCCAAAATCCAACTAGGGTATCATTTGATCCAAATTGAAGCGCCCAGTTTCCTTGATGATCCTACACGCATTAGGCACACAGAAAATGAAATAAATAAATAAAGACAATTATATTTAATTTGAAAGAAAGTGACAAATATTAGACTATGGGTTTACCTGGTAGACGGTGAATTTCCAATCGTATATCGGTCCTCCCCTTGTAGAAGTTGGTTCGAAAACAGTGTCGAGAGGAATCCCAGGGTTAACATGTAGAAACCCAATGCATAGCTCATTGAAACATTGTGTTTTAGCATTCTGTTTTTAGACAAAGTAAAAAGCACAGTATAAAAATGACTCTGAAGTAGTGCAGCCCACTAATTAATTAGAATTATAAGTGTGTACAGCCAATGCTTACATTCCAACGTGTAAAAAACCGGGTACGATTATCATTGTATAAAGTTGGATTAACCTGAGACAAAATTCAAATAAATGAGATACTAACATTGATGTGTTCCTACTTCAATTAATATAATTAATAATTCTTAAAAACATAATGAGATTGATGGCTAACAGAGAAAAGAAAAACAAAACACAGCACACACACAAACAATGATCTCCTGCGAGCTGACTTACCGTCCATCCAACTTGTATACTGTCAGGACCATTCCGGATCTTCATTTGTGCTGAACTGTATTGGTTGTTTGCAACTGATGGATTGTATAAGCTGGCGCGCATTTGACCTCCGTAGAACTTCTTGTTTGGATCAGCTTTTGTCCGAGCTATGGCACGCTGTGCAAAACACTCTTTTATGTTAATCAAAGAACCATTTGGCTAATGTTCAATTTTTCCCAACCTTTGCATTATGGTGACTCTAGGAGAATATGATATACACAATTTTTCTTAAATCAACAGCACGCATTGGTTGGTTGTACCTTAAACATAAGTGAGTTACACCGCAAAACCCACGTACACATGCAAGGGCTATAACCCTCAATGCATGGTGTGCCAATTTCAAACAGTTGGTTTGAGCTTGTTGTGTGCATGAGTTTTAAGTGATATATGGACCAATTATAGTTCGAAAATCATATACACAAATATGGTCAACAATGCAAGTTTCATTTCTTCCTTTCGTGGTTTTGCCAAAATATTTTAGTTGTTGATAGCAAATTAAATAATTCAGCAGGAAAGACTTACAGTGATACCAGGTTTGTCATCATTGAGAACATATCTTTCTGAGTGTAATTTGGCTCCTATGAGATCATCTTTGGTAACTCTCTTAATTGGAACTGTTCCAACAGGACAGCCTTTACCATTAAGCCATATGTTTAGTGGAACATTGGCCATTGTGGAATCTTGGTTTCTTATCCTCTTAGGAAAATAAGTGGGTTTCATCTGCACCAGAATCATTTTAAGAGATTAGCTGTAATCATGCATGTCTGCAATTAAGAAAGATTTGAATAGGAGAAATTGATAAGCAACATAACGAAAGAAGAGACAAACCTGAAAATAGAAAGTACGGTTCTTCAGTAATGGATGGTCGAATGCAGGTTGTTTGTAGAAATCCACACAGCCATATGCATCTCCATATTTTGTCTGTAAATACCATAATCACATATTCTATCAATTTACTTACTTGAAAATGCATGACTTAGGCATTGGTTTTATGAGAAAGCAAAGAAAATATCTAGTACCATCCTGCAATTTTCTGGAAACATATTAATAATAATAGATTGGTCACCTTAATTATCTTGACTGCTGGCTTATTCAGCAGCTTAAGTTGTTTTTCCAATTCCAAATCCTCTTCTCTAGGTAATTTCCTGCCTCCTTCAACTCCATTATCACTCAGAAGAATAGAACACACAAGCATAGCTAATAGGAAAGGCCTTGAAGCCATGGACGTGACCTACACCACGAGAGCAAATTCGAATGTAATCAAAGATATATCTACATATTTCTTCTTTAAAATAATAATTAAATACAGATAAACTACAAATTTTTTGTTTGTATTTAACTTGAAATAGAACTGACACTTGAACATTGCTAATGAAGTGGTACTGTACATATAGATATAACTGCATATAATTTTGATCACAACTTTGAGAAGATCACGTGCTCTCTTCAAAATAGGTGTGACCGCCTAGTTTTAGGAACGATTTAATCTTTCCTTCATGTAATAGTATATAGATATAGATTTATATCTTTTCACCATCTATAAAGATATCCCAATAAACACCAATGTTTCACTTTCTTTTTTTTAATACCCTAATAAGAAACAAATTATTCATCTCTTTTAAACTTTAAGTTGTAATTTTTCTAGTTTTCATCTTTGTCAGTTACCACAAACAATTGATTACAAGTAAGAAGAAATTATTGTTATTTTTTTTTTCCTTTACTTTATACAACTTTTTTGCATGTTTCCATATTACAAAAAAAATTAAACATAAGGGATACAAGCTTAGAGAGTATGAAATAATTAATGTCTAGACTTGATTGTGGTGTGATTTATAATCTCTCTACTTTTTCGTTAGCCAAAAAAATAAATAAATAAATAAATTGCTTAGTCCGTTTCTACTATTTTCATTAGTAGTGTTTTTGTAGTCCGTTTCTACTATTTTCATTAGCCAAAAAAAAAAAAAAAAAAAAAAAAAAAAAAAAAAAACAAAAACAAACAAACAATTTCTTATATAAATTACTTGAACAATTTATTTTTCTTTGTAATAATTTTCATGTACAAAAAAAAAAAAAAAAAAAAAATTCACGTAATTTTTTTGATTAAATAATAATAATAATTTTCATGTACAACCCACATGGTGCACTTTTAGTGCATATGAAAGACCAATTCAAATGAATCCAGTAATTATCAAAATGTGGAGATAAATATAGGAAAAAAATGATTTAAAGAATAATATCAAATTATCACTCAAAAGCAAAATGATCAAACAAGTAATTATAATGGACAAAAAAGAACACGTTTTAGTGAACTAATTAATAATTACCAAATCAATCACATGATGCAACTCATGTCCAATGGTAAAACATGTGAGCATGGTAAGCTTGTACTCTATGCTTCAATTCAAATCCCTAGAGGCACCCATCTTCATCCTACTAACCTCTAATTAACTACAAATTAATTGTATATTATGTTTCCTATTCCATATCAAAAAGAGAAAATTAAATAAAAAAAATTTAAAACAGAAAACTCATGAAACGAGAGAAACAGAAGCACGCTTTAAGCAAACATTATGAAATCATAGTTTGTAACTATCAAAAACAGCAAAAGAGACAAAATAATACCACCAAGAAATGAGAGGAATTCAGTAATGGATAATTTCACAAGAATGAATGCAAACGTTGTGCAATTAGTTTACCAATGATCCTTGACTTCCTCTATAAAGTTCAAATTTAGAGAAAAACTAAATCTAATGTAAAAATAACTTGAATTAGGACATGTGATGATCCAAATATGAGTTGATGAGTAGTGACCCGTGCGATGCGTGACAATCACATAAGAAATATTTAAAATAATTTGAGAAAAGAGAGACAGAAAAAAGATAATTGGAAACAAAAAACTAAAAAAAAAAAAAAAAAAAAAGAAGAAAGAAAACAAAACAGTGCCAATGTGTGGATATATATTCTTCTCTATAAATAAAATGCTTGTGTTCAAGTAATTAAAAATAAATAAAAAAAATAAATAACAATGAACTATAGCATATTGATCTCAAAGCCCTATACAGACAAGGAGGGGGAATTACAAATTCCGTATTCAAGAGCATCTCCACCTTATCCTAGGAAAAAAAAAAAATTCAGAATCAAAGAAGACGACTTACTTGAAGTTATGTGAGGGTGCTGATTCTTGAGGAGAGAGTGTTGATGGAGATGGAGATGGAAAAAACGTTCCGTCAAAGCGTTACAAGTAGGGGTGAATGTTTATTTATAAGGAAAGTAATTTGATTTTTAGAGATTTTAATTGCAATTATTTTCATTGAGAAATGTCAACGTTTTTAAAAAGGAATGTAACTTGATTTTTAAAATTTGATTTGAATTTATTATTTTAATCAATTATATAAGGCCACATCACCTCAATAGTAGGGTCAGAGTGAAGGCGAGAGTAAAATGAATGTGAGAAAATTATTTAGGTGAGAAGAATGAAAAGATATGCCACATCATCTAATTGAGTTTTTTTTTTTAATAATAGTATAGATAGATATGGATGCAAAACCTCTTCCTATTTAGATATGTAATGCTATACAGCATGTTGACATGTAATCTCCATCATATATAGAATTTGTGAAACTAAGGAAATGACAACTAACAAGAAACAAAAATGAATAGAGCAATACTATGTCATCCCATTCATTTGTATTAATTTATTTTCCAAAATAATGTGACAATTGAGTTAACCAATTCATTATGGGCTGATGTGGCAACTATCACATAGATTAGGCAAACAAACAAATTTGGTCAAAATGTTGGACTCCTAGGAAATGACAACAAAAAGGGAAAATGAATGGAGCAATACTATATCATCTCATTCATTTGTATTAATTTTATTTTCCCAAATGATGTGACAATTGAGTTAACCAATTAAAAATTTTATTAAAAATAATCATTTATAATGGGTTGATGTGGCAAGTAGTTTGGGCAAGCAAGTTTGGTCAAAATGTTGGGCTCTAAGGAAATGACAACAAAAGAGGAAAATGAATAGAGCAATGCTGTATCAGCCTTGTGACAGTTGAGTTAACCAATTAAAAATTTTATTAAGAACCATTCATAATGGGCTGAATTAATACTTGCATGATTCTTTTATTTTATCCATTTCTATCCTTATGGCAAAAAGATGTTGGACAAAGAATCTGGGCAAATCACAATCGTCTAATACTTTTTATTATTAATTTTGATAATTTTCGTTTTTATTTTAGTTTATGTTTTATTTGCTTACTTTTAATAGTTTTTTAGGGTTTTAGGAGTCACAATTTAATCCTTATAGGTTAGTATATAAGTTGGGGTTAATTTTAAAAGGTTTCCAAGTGTTTTTAGGGTTTTATGAAGCCTTTAAACAGGCTAAAAAGTCTAAAAACAGGATTTGTCAGTTTCGGTAATTTTTGGGAATTCCTAATTTCCTAATTTCCCTACTTTATTACTTTTTGTTCTGCAAGAATTGGGTTTTCTGTTAATTATGTTGTAGGCCTGTTGGCCATTTCAAATCATTAACAAAATTTCAGGGTTTTATTTTATTTTACGGGTAGACGTACTCTTCTTTTGTTCTAATTCTGCTACGCGGAAACTGCTGGCTTGAAGTGGGATCAAACAAGACCCAAGTTGGATTTTGGCCGCAGAAAATATTTAGTGGCCAAGGACATGGGATATGCAAATGATTTTTTCCGACATCTAGCCTATTTTGGGGGATCTGGAATAGAATTAATATACCTCTAGGCTTTCTTTTTAAGATGGATATATGTAATTTTCAACTCTTTTGGATTTATGAATAAATTCTCCTCCTTGCGTACGTTATTATTTATATATTTACAGCCCTGCAGCATTATTTTTGGTCAACCTAAAAATAAATGCTTCGCTTCCCTAATGTTTGCCGAAAATTGAGAAAACTTTGATCTTTTTTTTTTTAAAAGTACTTTTCTCAACTTTATACATAAAAATAAATGCTTTGCTTCCCTAATGCTTGCCGAAAGTAGAGAGAACTTTCATTTTTTTTTTAATTTTTTTATTTAAGTACTTTCCTTGACTTTGAAAAATACTTTCCTCTCTCTCTCTCTCGCTGGTTTTAGTACATCCATGCATGCTATACATCAAAAATTTGATATTTCCATCCGATCAAAGAACTGGCCGGAAGGCCCACCTTCAGGCATTAAAGCCAGCATCACAGGACATTTTGCACCTTCTTGAACTGTGTACACTCCATTATTGTAAGTAAAAAGGGTTACAGTTATGCATGTGTCGAACGCGTGTTGTCATTAAATTGATTACTACAACCATTGTAAAAGAAGGGTTTTGTACCTTTAGCTGCCCCAAAGTGGAGGAGACATTCACTATTCTTGCTGCATTGGATTGCTGAAGAAGTGGGATAAGAGCTTGAGTCAATTGCTTAGGTCCATAATAGTTTGTTCTCAGACATCCTTCTGCCGTTTCATAAGTTTGCTTCACAATTTTTTGTACCAAATGGGCCTTTGCTCCTACAACCTATACGACAGTGAAGAGTGCTAAAATCGTTCAATTAAGAACTAGTATTGAGACTCCTGTTGCAAGCAGAAAATTAGTCCACATTGCGAAGATTACCTCACCCCGCTTGAGGTTTAAGCTAGTGAAAGCCTCAGGATCTACCGTGGCTCCGGAGACCCCTGCGTTATTCACCTGCCCAAATTTTCGTTTACATTAGTCTCTATTTCTTTTGTTACAATACCCATTTAACAATCTCTTCCAACTCCTTTAATCTTACCAAAATATCGAGCTTTCCAAATCGGGTCTTGATGAATTCAGCCAAGGAAGCAATGCTAATTGTGTCCATCAAATCAAGTTGATGGAAAACTACATCAGAGTGTCCTGCAACCATGAGATTTTCGACAGCTTCTACGCCTCTTGGAAGCTAATTGTCGACATATTTCAAGTCCAATACCTTTGTTGGCACCCGTTACAACTGCTATCCTGAGATTTAACAAATAGAAGTAGAGAGAACAAGTGGGTGTTAGAGACATGTCGAAAGAGACTTCATTTTGGACTCTCACAAGCTACAATTAAAAATAAAATAAAAAAATAAATAAAGGAAGGAAAAAAAATTACTTTTTCATTGCTGGAATTGGATCTGTTTCTGCCATTTCTTGATGAGATGCAGATGTCTAATGCTGTGGTGAATTGAAGATGGATTTCATGGGCATATACTTATAGCTTCACTTCACGCACGTTTTTAATTCTATGATGAATATTAACAATGGTAAATGTAGAAGTAGGTCCTTGAGTTCACGTATGTGTGCTGTGACATCATTGTCTTTTGCAATTGGGGGAATTAAATTTCCATTTGCAAAACGGCTGAGTGGACTTCTGACTCCAGAAATGGTATTTCATGGGCCTGAATGAATGAAGGTCTGCCTACGGGGCTACAGATGGGTAAAACCCCAGGCCCAACCTCCTTCCCAACCAACCACTTGGATTGGTTTGGGAATAGAACAATCGGTTCCAGATTTACTATTTTTTAACCTTACATGAATGGAGTTTGGCCACTTTAACATTTGATTGTGTGAATTCCATGGGTTAAGAATTTTGTCAAAAATTATATATATAAATTTTTTTAAAAAATTATATTACTTTTTGCTTGTAAAACAGTAACATGCAACTTATGCCGTTAAATAGTAATATAGTACTATTTTGTTATTATTAAACAGTAACTTTTTATTATTCTCTACATAAAACGAGATTTTTTTTCTTAGTTGCGAAAAAGTCGCAATAACATGTTACTCTTTTCTACATAAAAATGAATTTTTTTTTTCTTTGGCACAAATAGGTTTAAAAGTGAACCGTGGTTCTTATCAAATGTTTGAGAATTGGGACGAAAGTTGGAGGTGGTAAGAATTGGGTAACTCATTGAGTTGAGTGATTATGGATAGAACTCAAAAAGATGAATCTATTGATCTATAGAGACAAAAAAACTATTCTATGGAGACAAAAATAAGATAAATGATTTTTTGTGAAAGAACGATAATTCCATCAGTTTTGTGTCAAAAAAAGTTTGTTAAACATGGGGTTATGGCAAAAAATCCTATGATTTTTTAGATTTACTATAATGAATGAGTGAAAAAATGTATGAGAGTTGATTTAATTATTTTTTTTTCCCTTTAACATTTTAGAGTCGAATTGCTTTAATTATTTTTTCTCTTAATTATTATTTTTCCCTTAATTATTTATTTGATATCATTTTTTTTTTCCTTTTGTAGATTATTGAGTCAATCTTGTTTAATGGCTTAAGAGATGTGTTACATCATGAGAGTCAAATTGCTTTAATTACTTTTTCTCTTAATTATTATTTTTTCCCTTAATTATTTATTTGATATCAATTTTTTTCCCCTTTCGTAGTTTATTGAATCAACATTATTTAACGGTTTAAGAGATGTGCCACGTGGCATGTTTTGAATATTTGAGAGACGTGCCATGTGACAACTCTCTTTTATATGGTAGTATAGATATAAATTTACACTTCCCGCTCTAGCAAATCCTACTTTTTGACAAATGTAGTCATTTTTTATCTGTATCCATATTGGCATGCTTCATATAGGGAATGAAATCAGCTCTATATTTTTATTAATTAAATTTCTTTATTGATTACATGTATACCATTGTATTCCTAAACAGGTGGCTGGTTTGACATCTATATAAAGTTATAAATCCACCCTCCAAACATTTTAAGTGTCCCTCTGGATCATAGTGTATCAGGTAAGTGCTCCTAATTCGAGTGAATTTTCTTGTCAATCAAATTTTCTCTACAATTAATCATGTTCATAGGGATTTCTTTTACTGTTTTTCAGACGAAATTCTGAGATTGTAAATTTGTTTTTTGGTTAAAACCCTGCACACTATGACACTAAGATGCAAAACCTCCATATTACAAGATGGGGGCAAATTGAGAACTTTGAACAAGCGAAAAGAAGTCCAGGATTTGGTGAACTAGTCCAGCAACTGTTTTTAGTTTTTACCCATTCTTGAGAAAATAAATATTTTTTTATTGAATTCCTTCTTGGTGGTATTTTTTTTCTCTTTGATCAACAATAAAAGAAAGAGAGGAAACTGTAATGGCCAAAATGGCCCATGTAACAGACACCCAATATAAGATCCCTATCTTTTCTCACGTGAAAAATATCTTGCTTTCCTTTTTATTTGGATTCAATGATTTGGCGGTGATAGTTTGAACCAAATGTGTTTCTTGGCCCATTTTATTTTATTTTGCTGCGTGCCCATTATGACTTGTTGATCTTGTTGATCATTTGGTTTGAGTTATGTTTTGATATGCTTCTTTATCAAAAAGTATTGCTTCATATAACGATCTTTTTTTTTTTTTTCTAATCTTTTTTTTGGTTGAAGCTTCATACAGCGATCTTTGATCGTATGCTCCTTTTGCTCTATTTATTTATTTTTTTCCAAGTTCAAAAAAGAGTCCAACGGGACTTGGGTCACCCAACAAAGTGTAGTCTATCTCCCATCTCATAATTCCTTTTATCCCAATACATGCATCCACACAGAGATTAGAAACCATGTGTTAGAAATATAACACATCCCACATTGATTTAATATCGAGTTTAACATATCTCCAAGTTTAAGCTTTTAAGTTAGGAACTTTACTCGATATTAGAGTATGTCGTTCTTAAGCTTATTGAACCCGTATTTGTTGCTCAGGTGACAGGACTATATTAAACCTGCACGTGAAGGGGAATGTTGGAAATATTTTACATCCCAAATCACCCAAATATTGGGTTTGACATAACTTCATATACTTGCTTGGCCCTCCACTTATAAGTTTAGTTGGAAACTTAACATGTGTTGGAAAGATACCACATCCCACATTGGTTAATTGTAAACATTGACATTGTTTCATATACCTGTTTGGACCCTCCACTTAGAAGCTTATGTTTGTAAGTTGGAAACTTAACATGGTATCAGGGTATGTCATTCTTAAACCGTGTCATTCTTAAACCGTTTTCATTCATCAGCCCATCTTTATTGTTCATGTTAGGCTTATTTTTATCTTATTAGGCTGCACATGAGGGTGAGTGTTGGAAATATACTACATCCCACATTGGTTAATTATAAACATTGATATTGTTTCATATATCTGTTTGGAGCTTGTAAGTTGGAAACTTAACATGGTATCAGAGTATGTTGTTCTTAGGTCTGGTATTAGAGCATATCGTTCTTGAACCGTTTTCATTCATGAGCCCATATTTATTGTCCATGATAAGCCCGTTTCTATCTTATTAGGCTGCACGTAAAGGGAAGTGTTGGAAATATACCACATCCCATATTGGTTAATTATAAACATTGATATTGTTTCATATACCTGTTTGGGGCTTGTAAGTTGGAAACTTAACATAGTATCAGAACATGTCGTTCTTGGATCCGTTGAAGAAGTGCCTATTTGGAGAGAGAACCATAGGTACATTGGCAATTTGCCCTATATTTGCTTTTATAGTTTTTATCCTTAGGAAAATACTTAACTGCCCAAAATATTGATCCAAATGATTGAAGACCCAAGCACCAATAAGGTATGGAGGCCCCCATCGACACCTTATTTGTGCTTTGGTCAGCATTTAGGTCATTGTTTTAAGTCATTTAGCATTGCTCTTATCTTCATTGCATTAGCCAATTTTTGTTCAACAGTGGTAATCGTGGAAGGGGCTGGCCTGTTTCACTGTTAAACAGACCAGCTTGGCTTATTCCAAAGATCTTAGTGATGGATTGATTATTTAACTTGATGCGATCTAGGGTCCTAATTAATTTGAATTCAATTTGTTTATAAATTATAATCATACTAGATTAGAATCATATGAAGTGCACCATTTTAAGGAAAATGCTATAATTCCCAAATATTATCATAGGAGAGAACTGGAAAATTTTGGGTTATTTTTAGCACTGCCCATAGTTCAATGTGATGCCGTCACATGGAATATACACAAACTATAGAATGTTGTACCAAGATCTTTGATCTGAGTGCTACTTCACCCTCCTTTCCTTTTTTTTTTTTTTTTGGTTGGGTAAGGAGTCCTAATTTGCTTTCATGTTGTAGGTCACATCCATGGCTTTAAGGACTGTTCTACTGGTTTTTCTCATTTGTTCTCTCCTCTTGGGCAATAATGGAGTTGAAGGAAGCAGGAAATTATCTAGGGAGGAAGAATTGGATTTGGAGAAGCAACTTAAACTCCTGAATAAGCCAGCTGTTAAAACTATTCGGGTAAGAGATCTTCATTATTATTACTATTATTATTATTATTTAAATTTGAAATTACTAATAGAAAAATTAATAGTTTTTAAATTTTAATTTGTGTTGATTGAGGGTCTATGATGTGCAACGTATCCACTGATAACATAACATGTAGGACACATCAACCAAAGTTGGTTTGGTTCCTAATAACCCTGCCATGTTGGCATTAAGAAAAAAAGTGGCCTACTTTATCATGGGTTCCTAATGGAATATATATCAGTGCAACAAACACTAACATATATGATTTGACGATTTCCGGCCATATCGAAATTTTGAAGAATATATATATATCTATATATAGATATATATTCATTTATTTATTTATTTATTTTATTTATTTTTGCTTTCTTCATTATATGGGAGAGGGAAATGTTCTAATCAAATGCTCAAAACTTATCTAATCAAGCAACGTTTTTTTGTTTCATTGGTAATAATACTCATTGTTGTATGACCCAATAAATGTTGCAAACTCATCTTATTTCAAGCTTAAATGAAAATTTGTCATTTTGCACTAATCAATTGTCAAATTAGAGGAGGTGTGTATATCGCAAAATTGAATCCTCTTTAATTCAGGATGGTCCACTGAAATCTGAATTGTCCATATTACCATAGCCTCCAATAAGAGCGGGTCCCACTTAATTTAGATTTAATCAAATATAAATGTATAATATTTGGCATAAGACCCTATTATATATGTTTATATATAATATCATATTTATTGTATGTGCAGTCTCGGCCAGATGAGGATGTGTTGATATAAGTTATATCAACATCCGCATTGAGGGTTATCCTCTGTACATTGGTGAGTGGTAGGGTACAATAAGCCAATGCATGAGTGTTATAACCTTCAATATATATTACTGATATAATTTATATCAGTACATCCTCACCTGACCGTCATCTAATGGATATATATATATATATATATATATATATATATATAGATATAAATATAATTTATTACTTAATTTAAAATAGCATATGTTTGTATTCTTTTATTTGCAGAATGGCAAACACTTTTTCGTACTTTAAATGCTTGCATGCTTGTCTTATACAAATTTTATTCACAATATTCTAATTCTAAATTGTTTATTAGAGTCTCTTTCATTATTCTCAAACATGTCATTGAAAATTAACATGTTCTACTACTAACTCCCGGTTTTTTTTTTTTTCTAAACAGATATTGAAAATTTTATTTTTCTCAATAATTCTCTAGATATTTCTTTATTTTTAGACCCTTGCCTTTTTACTTGCATGTCCGACTTTGGTACACCAGAAGTAAGCCTCATCAAAAGTCTAAGGCCCATGGACAGCCCGAAGGAAAAAGCCTAGCCCAAGTCTGAAAAAGCTCAAGCCTGAATACCCTTGGGCTAAGCCTAGGCCTTTAGTTGAAGCCCGAATCCTGACACTGTAGCATAATATATCATTATGAATATTTTCCAATTTTTCAAGAAAGTATTTTTTAGTGATCATTTCTCAAATTAATACCAATAAAAGGCCATTCTCTGTTATCTTACAACAAATGGATAGTCAACTTAATACAAAGTGACTACCAATGTACTCTATTTTGGTATTACAGTAGAAAGTGGTCATGAAAAGGTAATGTTTTATTTTTCTTTTGTTACAACACTAACAGTGGGCTACTATGGCTTAGGCCCGAAGCCCAATGCCTGAAAAAGCCTGAGCCCATGGGCTAGGCCTAGGCTTCACATTTTCCTTCATGGCCCGGCCCGAAAAACCCTGCTCGAGGCCCAGACGGGCCCAAGAAAAAAAGCCCAAGCTCGGCACAATGCCGAGGCCTAACCAGCAGCCATGTATTTCATCACTATGCTCCGACTTGAATTGGCTGAAACCCATCTAAATTCACCAGTGAACGGGTCTTGATCGGGTCGTTTTGCTCTTGATTTTAACCGTCACCACTACTGCAAATCAATCAGGTATTGCAATCACCGTACTTATGAACTTATTAGGACCATTTGACTAGGGACTCCAGTTGGCACAAAAAATCCCTTGAACAGCCACCCTTTCTAGAGTCTGTAAGACATTGAAGGAGCATACTAATCTTTAAGCATTGATTTTCTTGACGGCTCAGGTAATATTATTGCAAGGGCATTGCCCCACTAGAGTAGGATGGGCCCTAAAATGGGGTCTGAGATGTCTCAACCGAGGTGCTAGGATCTATGGGATAAAGGGATTTAACCTCGTGCTTTTATCAGTTTCAGTTTTTGGAAATACTAGTTAAGTCCTTGCATCAAATGGTATTAGTGTAAATGGTATTAGTGTAGGTCTTGCGTTTAAATCTCCTCGTTGGCATGAGTGTATGATGCAGGGTATTGCCTCGTTAGAATAGAGTGGGCCCTATTTAGTCTTGACCCCTTACATTGTCCCTACATCAAATATGTACGGAGTTCCTTTTGTTGACATCTCAAGTCAAATCAAATTTTTGCTTAATTTCAAAAAACAACAAAAGTGCTTCCAATTGAAGCTAATTAAACAATACATAGATAGATCATTTTCAAGAGTACAATTTAATACAAGGCTTTTATTGTATGCAGACAGAATATGGAGATATATATGATTGCGTAGATTTTTATAAACAACCTGCATTTGACCATCCTCTGTTGAAGAACCACACTTTCCATCACAAGGTTGGTTTGTTTTATTTATTTATTTATTGTTATTTACCTATTCTTACGAAGTTTAAATCATTCTCGTACATCTGATCCCACTACTAACGTTTCATGATTGTGTTCTCGTGCAGATGAGACCTGCTTCTCATCCTAAATCATTGTCGAGAGACAAAGATTCCTCAACAGTTGGTAAACAACCATTGAATATAGGGCTTAAGGGAGGAGGTTGTCCCGTTGGAACAGTTCCCATTAGGAGAACTACTAAAGATGATCTCATCAGAGCCAAATTATTCTCAGAAAGACTTGACTCTTTAGACACAAATCCTCTCGCTACTGGGACCTCTGCTTTTCATGTAAGTTCTTTCTATTACGATGTTTAGTGTTCTTTTACAACAATAAATATTAATGAATGCAAACCGCCCCCCCCCCCCCCCCCCCCCCCCCCCCCCCACCAAAAAAAAAAAGGTCCAGATTTCTCGATCCTTATGGGATTAGTCTAGGCCTAATGGCTTAGGATATCCAAAAAATAAAAAAAATAAAAAAAAAAAAACAATTAACATTATGTTGTATAGTATGCCATAGTTCGGACAAAATCCATTGCAAAAAGAAAGTACAAGGGAGCCGGAGCGAAGATCAGCATATACAATCCAAGAGTGCAACCCCTTCAACTGAGTTCAGCTCAAATAAAGATCCAAAATGGTGGTGATTCTATACAAGTTGGGTGGACGGTAAGTCAGATCGCAGCTTGTACGTAGAAGAGAAGTATTTGTTATTGGAAATTTTTTTTTTCTTTTCCTTTTCTGGGTGTACTTTTCATTCTATCTGATTGTTTCTCATTTTTTAATTGTTTCTAATTTTTGTATTCAACAATTTTTGTCTCAGGTGAATCCAATTTTATACGGTGATAATCGTACTCGGCTATTTACATTTTTGAATGTAAGTTCCGTTGGCTATGCAGACAATATGTTTTTATATGCGCTAGTTAAATTGTTTAATTGTCTAGTGTTTTCTATTCCAATAGACTAGTGCGTCACAGTGTTACAACACTCGCTGCCCTGGGTTTATAATTACCAACACCAAGATACCTTTGGACGCGGTTCTTGAGCCAATTTCTCAGAGAGGAGGACCTCAATACGAGTGGGGATTTTTTATTTACAGGGTAAACCCTTACAACCCCTTTGAGCATCCAAATAGAAATTAAACAGTTTTAGTGCATGCCTCAATCTAATCATCACATTTTTCATATTTCTTATATATATTTTATCAAATTTGTACACGAACATGCAGGAAGATTATAGTGGAACCTGGTGGCTTGTAATGGGACGAGACAACACCAAAATTGGATTTTGGCCGCAGAGTATATTCAGTGGTTTAGCAGACTTAGGTACCTATGTGGAGTGGGGAGGAGAGGTGGCCAGTGTACAGGGGATACCTAGCCCTGAAATGGGCACTGGCGATTTTCCAACGGGGGACACTAAGTTTGATGCGTTTTGTAGGGATATTGTGGTCGTAAATGAATTTAATTACACTGTACGTGCTACATACACCGAACGCTTTTCAGATGACCCCAACTATTATCAGGTTCAGGACAAAAGATTTACAGATTTCGGACATCTAGTCCTGTTTGGGGGATTTGGTGGGATCATTGCACATTGATACTTTTTTCTTTCAAGGATTCATGGAGGCTTTTTCAAGGATGCATGCATAAATATTTGCACTTTTTTACTGGATTTATGAATAAGTTTAATTCCCACTTTTGTATGTTGTGTGTTTGTATGTGTTTTTTATGTATGCTAACAAAAAAGGTATGTTGGAGGTGTAAAGTCCCATATCGGCTAACCAAGGTTGGCATAATTGCTATGTTTGATATGCTTGAATAGAATGGAAAAAAGCTATGAAATGAAGTCATTCCCAAGGACCATTTCATGCCTTTATTTAATGCAATAGAGGAAAAAAATGGTAACATGTTATGGGAATTGAATTAAAGAGAAAAAGGAAAAAAAAAAAAAAAAAAAAAGAAGAGGAAGTGGGTCCCATTGGAGTGTGGCAATTAAGATATGAGAGAGGAATGCTCATTCTATCAGAGGAATGAATAATGAGCTTTGAGGGAATATAGAATTTTTTCCTTTGGCCAACCAAATGGTTCGCTATTTTTTTTTTTCCAGTAGAATGAGGATTTTATTCCTTCATTCCCATGTACCCAACGTAGCTTTAAAAGTGTATAAGATTACCTCCCCTTCAAGAGTTAGATAGGTTGAGTGGGTTAACTTTATAGGCTCTTGGACCTTTTTAGGCTACAAATTGATGTACACGTGCATTGCACGTGACAATATTTGCGTTGTAAAAAATAATTTTTAAATCAAATGTAAATTTTTATACTCACTCATTATTCATCTCCTAGTACAACTCTAATTCATATAACTACCAAACTTTTTACAATTATGTAACAATTTTTTCTTCTAGGTAGAATTCCTCAAATTTTAGTTTCCACACATTGTCTTTTATCCTTCTCCCACTATAACTCAAATTTGTAAATTGTGATTTTTTTTTCACTTACATAACAAATTTTTTTTATTTTCCTGTTTGGGTAAAATAATATTTATTTTAATTTTGCTTATTTCTCATTCCAATAAGATCGTGATGCAATATTGAAACTAACATCCTAGAAGAACTTAAGCTAAAAAAAAAAAAAGGTTTGAAAGACAGCTATACAACTATAAGGAGATTCATAAATTTGCATAACGTTACATGTGCCTATATATATTATAAGATATAACACATGCAAAGACTTGAAGAATCTTTGTTAAGACAATGAATTAAGTTTGCTAAGAATATGAAGACAATAATAAATAAATAAAAAAAACCAGTCACCAAATTAAAATTTGTGTGTACCTTTGATCATCCAATTTTAAGCACGCCCATGATCACTAAATTAAGTGAATAATAAAAATCAAGATGCACTTACAATTCATTGATCTAGAAAATAAAAAACCACTATACAACTGGTATGCTATAACAGATTTCAAGAAACAAAATTACTTACTATAATTAATCTTATAAATTATATATAATAAAAAAAAATAGTGAAATTTATAGGGAACAATAACTTACAATTATGGCAATGACAATTTCTTACAAACATAGTCTATTCAACAAATCACTAAAAAAAATACCTAAAATATTATAAAAAAATATAAAAATTGTAACGTACAAAAAATAAAGCAAATTGTAACGTCGGCGCTAGTTGGCCATCACGTGAGCGCACATGAGCGCATGTAAGCTTCTTCATTAGCACTACAAAAAACTTAGGCTTTACCGGCTGTTAAAATAGCCAGCAAAGGCTTGATATTTGGCCAGTAAATGATTTGCTAGCAATCACAATATCAGCCGGCCAATCCTCAGTCGGCAAAACCTTTCCTGGCTTGTACAATTATGGCCAGGAATAGTGGTTAATGCTGGCAAGGAAAACAGCTGGCAATGAATGATACCAACAGCCAGCAAAGCCCAGCAGCTGGCAAGGCAATTAGAGAACAGGTCAGTGTAGTTACACATTTTATGCTTTATTGGGCAGCTTAAACTACTTCTATTGGGCAGCCCATTTAACCAGCCCATTTAACCCGACCCAAACACACAAATGGGCTCTCAACACAACCCAAACACACCATGCTATTGCTTTGTAAAAAAATACCATTCATCCTTTATTATTCTAAGCATCCAAAAAACTATTCATCCTTATCATTCCAAGCATCCAAAAATTATCAGTATTATAAAAGCCAAAATTACATTAAAAAAAAAAAAAAAAACATTCATCCTTTATTATTCCAAGCATTCAAAGTGAGAACAAAAGAATAGAACACCCATAGCTGCCTGAATCCCACTCAACATGCTTGCTACTGATTTTATGAGAAACGACCCCTCTGAAACCTGCAAAAAAGTAAATAAATAAATGTTTCATTAGATCCATATGCAGAACTTTTCTTGTTTAATTCACAATAGTTTATTGCTTTGTACTGTTACAAACTAAAAGCAAAGAAGTGAGTAATATTCTATCATACCCCAGCCAATATAAGCAAAAGTTATACAAAGGCCAAACAATCTCACAAACATGAGCCTGCAATTGTAACAATATGCTATTTTTCCAAGCAATTGGGAAGAGGTTTTTTCCCCTAACTCACTCATCCTCATCCATGTGGAAAGAATAGCAGCAATTTTTTACTTTATTTTCCCTTTGTCTTTACTTAATTGAACCTTTTACTGCACCCCTCCGCATTAGATGCCTTCACCATTACCAATAAAATTACAAAAACACTATGGGACCTACCTTGACTTGGGCTATCATAAACTCCACCTCAAATTAATGAGCTGGCCGTATTTATACCAAAACCAATCGCAACATTATTCATTCCATCATAAAGATTAGGCTCCTCATTGGTAGTCTACTCTTAACTTCATTCATTTCTTCATGCTATAAAGCCTTTTTTTTGGGGGTCAAATGAAGCGTTTTTTAAATCATTAGGTCCAATCTAATTCCCATTCCCATGATGCATAAATCATCCACAAGTCTATGCATCCGATAATGAAAAGTGAAATCTCGAATTCTAAACCTCCAATTCTTGAGTTGTGGTTTTTTGCTATCTATGCTACTCTCGCAAGCTTTATGCTATATAAAGTTTAGGTATGGAGTTTTCTTACCCATTTTTTTTTTTTTACTTTACTATACTAATCCCCTTAGACATAATTTTTCATCTTTAAAACGTTATATATGCCTGTTAAGGTGCCAAACAACTAAAAAGCACAACCATAATATTAAAAACAATATAAAATTCCTTTAGATAAAACGACAATCTTTCAACGGCTTTCATCATATTGAGGTTGTGTTCTCAATAACTTTTGTCCAACCGAATATAAAAAGCGACTCTATCTTCTTAACGTGGTGTTTCATATCTTTGTGGCCCTAATTTATGTTCTAACCTAACGGATCACTCTGATCTTTATGTTGAAGCTTGCAAAGTCCACTATCTATGAAAAGTTCTTAAGTATGAGCTCAAAATCCATAAAAGATCACAAAAATAAGAGGAGATGAGAAATTTGCCCAGAGCTCGTTTTCACCATTACTAAAATAAAAATAGAGAGAACATATATTACATATTGTTCAACCCTACAAACTAATCCATCTGTCTGCTAGTGTAACAGCTTGTTTTCGAAAGAAGGGAATCATGATTTTCCACAGCTTCAAATTTCCAAAATTAAATTAGATTGGCAAGAGAAATACCAAAATTAAAGCATATATGCCATCTAAAGGTACCCCTGAAGTTGTCCAAATAAGCCAAATGTTGCCTATTCACCAAAAAAAAAAAGGGGGCAAAATACAATCATGAGTAGAATTACCATTATGGCTTTCGTCGAATAAGTTCTTAAACTACGTGAAGCACCAGAAATCTCACCCAAGAATGGAGAATGAATGTCCTTCATAAACACGGTTACACAGTAGAAAAGATATGTTGAAAATCCAAAGTACAAATGTGAAATACTTTGTTTGGGCAAATATCTAAGGAAACATAAATCTACAACCTTCAATTTATAAAATAAATTGAAATCATTTCTTACAAACAAAAAAATAAAAATAAAGTATTACTAGGTAATACTTTATTTTTCAGAAATGGGAGTGAATTCTAACAGAGTTGAAGACTCCTCAGGGGTTGCATGCCATGAAAACACTGTGAGAGTCTCAATAGAGGCAATGCCACCTTTGGAAATACATAGAGTTTGCTTACCACCAAACTAGACCACTCTTCACAAACTCAAACACAGGCTCTCTGAGATTTTCTTCCCAGATGACCCTTTCCATAGATTCAAGAACCAAACACTCTTTACAAGAGTGATTTTGGTTCTTCAATACTTCTTCCCTATTTTTGAGTGGGGGTCTAATTACAGCTTTAAGCTTCTGAGGTCTGATGTTATCTCTGGACTCACCATTGCTAGCCTTGCAATCTCACAGGTGAGACACAAACCCTAATGCCTCTCCCTCCCTATCTTTCTATCTTTCTCTCTCTCTACACACACACACACACACAAACACACTAGGTGGTGTTTGTCATTTACTAAGATTTGAGTAAGAAAGGAATCCCAGTGTGATACTGCATGTATTCCACTTGTTTCTGACCTTTTGGACTAGATTGTTCCAAGTTTATTCAAGAAATGGTTTATATGAACTGGGTTTCTAATAGGAGTATGATTTCAATTTTGTTTATGCTTCTACTTAAATTTTCAGAAATTTTCACAAGGATTCCCTATTAGAAAGCCTTGCATGAATTAATGGGTCTTATCTGTTGCTTTCAATTCTTGGGTCATATTTATTAAGTTTAGAAAAATTAAGTTTCGGATGGTTTTATCTTATTTGGTTATGTTCTTCAAAATTTTTGATTTTGATTCATTTTATGAGTTAAAATCGGTTTTCAAGACATTTCTTTTAAAATTAACTGCAATTTGAAAACTAAAAAATTATATTTATTCTGGTGTTCTAATTTGGTTTCTTGTACTGCAGGGAATTAGCTATGCAAAGCTGGCGAATTTGCCACCTATAGTTGGACTCTATTAGTATCAATACCTTATTGACTCTGTTTTCCTACTGGGTTCTATTAGGAATAAATACAATTGTCTTCTATTCTTTTTATTTTTTTATTTTTCATTTTTTTAATAAGTAGTAAATTAACTGAATTTTGTTTTATGCAGACTCAAGTTTTGTGCCACCATTGATATATTCCATCCTTGGGAGTTCTAGACATCTCGCAGTTGGTCCAGTCTCAATAGCATCCTTGGTCATGGGCACGATGCTCAGTGAGGTGGTTTCCTATAGTGAAGAGCCAATTCTGTATCTTAAATTGGCCTTCACTGCTACCTTCTTTGCTGGTTTATTTCAGGCTTTTCTGGGTCTACTAAGGTATTAGACTATGCATATTCTAAGCTTTGATCATTGTTCACTTTATTTTGTGAGAATATATGGTAGATTTTTTCTTCATGCCAAGGTGATAGTGATGACTATTAGGGAAAAAAAAAGTGGTAGCTGACAATGGTGGTTACAAATATAACACTTAACTTCTGCTTCATATTAAGATAAAAGTAACTTTTCCAGTAGAGCAGTAGGCAAAATGACACAAGGTGGAAAAATTTGCCAGGTAGATAATTGGTTCCCCTGTTCACGAACATTAATTGATTTTGTTTTATGATTTGCAGGTTGGGTTTTATAATTGATTTTCTCTCAAAGGCAACACTTATTGGGTTCATGGCCGGTTCAGCAGTCATTGTATCATTGCAACAGCTGAAAGGGTTGCTTGGAATTGTCCACTTCACTAGCAAGATGGGAATTATTTTTGTATTGTCCTCTGTTTTCGAGCACAAAGAAGAGGTGAGAGGCTTTAATTATGAGGAATAATCTGACTTTTTGGGTCTAAGGTACTATTTTATAGCATTCTGGAAATACTTTTGGTGATAAAAAATCAAAGCGATTTTTATGCTTTCAGAAGCAAGGAAAGTACTTTCAGATTGTTCATCAAATGGTGCACTAGCTTAGATGATAAATTTTATTAATGGCATCTATTCAGTTGGCAGATCAGGGGATAATCCTTCAACAAGTCTAACTCCCATGGAGTTAGAAAGCATATCCAGAAACTCCCACCAAGCCTGAACTTACTAAAAACCCTCAAAATTGTGGGCGTTGGGAGTTAAAGTAGGGTCACAAGTTGGGTCAACAACCCTCAAAACACAATCATTCAAATCACTATGCATGATAATTTTTATACTGACCTTTTGACTTATACATATACACATACTCAAAACGCTGTTGACACATGTAATTTGAACATTGCCACTCTCAATCCTACTCTATGTGTGAATTCTTAGCATCTAACAAAATTAGGCAGGCCAAATAGTTAGCATTTCTAAGCAAATATGAATCAATAATGTAATTTTATTCTATAAATTGAGGTTGATAAGCTCATATCATAATGTTCAAAAGCAAAGGCATATATACTTTCAAAAGGTGACTGCACCATGCAACAGAAACCTAAAAATAATAATAATAACATGAGCTTCTTTCCAAGATATGCATGTTGTATGATTGTAGGCAAAATAATACCTTCACAGCCAGTCCACAACTTCAACACCGGTTGGAAATTTCAAACTATAATCTCTACCTAACATTAAAGTCAAATGAGGACAAATGTTAACAAGATAAATACAAGTTAGAACTTAGAAAATTTGAAAAATAAAAAGGAAGTATATACATACTCATTGAAATTCTGAATGAAAAAAATCAGAAATGTAATGCAAATTTTGCCGGCCAAGCAATGGTACACCCAATGGCATTTTTAATGGTTTCAAGACGTCCATGAGGTCTTATCAATGGTTCATCCTCAACCACTGGTATCTCAAGATAGACTTCCCAAAAGTGAGGTCCAAGTGCTAGCCCCCCAACTAATGTAGATGGATCCATACTCCTCACTGTTCCTAGTGCCACACAAACTTCAGGCACATAGATGCTCATTAAGCGAACTCTACCTCCATCCTACAAATGATAGGTAAAATGAAACATAAGCCTGATGAAATGTCTAGCTTAATCTATCAATCTCTCTAAAAGATCAATGCAGACAATGGAATCCCAATAGGCATCAATCCCACCAAATAAGTATAAAAATTTCAAATTAATCACTCTATGTATGTCTTGGCAAGTAAAATATGAATTATGATCTTATGCCTTATTGCATTCTTTTTCCTTTTTATATTTGCTAATGCTATTTCTATAACTGAATCTAAAAAGACGTGCACGATAGTGTCTAATGACAACAAAAAATACCTTGAGTGTACTCATGTTTTGCATCTTGGGCCTCTTTGCCGGGGGCTGCTGTAGATCAATCCTCTTCGCTGGAGGCCTTTGCCGATCAATCTAATCCAATCCAATATTCATAGGGGCTCATAAACAAGCTCTATGAAATAATATTGAATGGAAAAATAGCTAACTTTTAAATTAAGAGAATTGTACCCGCTGGTTTTGCGAAGTACTAGGAGCATTTGAAGCATAGGGGACCTAGCAAGGATAAACAATTAAGTATAAAGAATACAATGAATCAAGATATGATATCAAGATAAATAAATTTGTAATAAATTCAATTATAACAAAAAAAAAAAAAAATACCTGTTTGCTACCCATAGGCACAGTTGGTCCGCCTACCATATTACTTGGCAGGTTTGAGATTATCATATCAAGTTGTGCTTGTATCCCCTTATATTGTCCTCCCATATCTTCATATTTTTTCTCCATGTTATCCATTCGTTCTTTATGTTTTTGCTCTATGATATCCATTTTCTCTTGATATTTTTTCTCCATATTCTCCATTTGCTCTTGCATTCATTGCTCCCTCTCCACAACTGACCTCAAAGCCCCAAAGGCCTCATAGCTACTAGATTTAGTGCCAAAAATAATAGAGGGGGGGGGGGGGGCACCCAATCCGACAATGCGTACATACCCATGTCTATCTTCCCCCATGACTTGGCCATAGGTGTCATTCTTGCCAATGGGGTTGCGCGAGCCAAGAGGCAACCGATCTACTCGTTCATGGAGTTTTGACTGCAATTTTCATAGAAATTTTTCAAAAAAACTAATAACATTTCAAACAATTTTTTCATTCATAAGATGTTCAAATGTCAACATACTATTGTTAAAAATTCTAAATTGTGAAACCAAGCAATCAGTGTCTTTAATAAGATAGAATACTTACTATAATCTCCGCCGATGCCTCATCCATGGGCTGCTCATCTCATGTATGAGTTGCTATGAATATGTCTGTTCGGGATGGCTCCTCCCCATCGGACCTCTCGTCAGTCTACCCACATTAAAATAACAATAAATGGATACATTACATATAAATGACTATCGTAATTAAACAACAATAAATGAATTACAACATTACCTTCTCCCTAAATATTCGAGCAAAGCTCTTAGAGCCTGCAGTATGGTTAAGCCTCTGTAGAGCACGATTGTGCTTGCCTATCTTGCATCGCTCCTATAAGCACATAGGCATACATATTATGTCTTCATTTTTTATAATGAAAATGATAATAGTGCTGCATTTTTTGCTGAACAGTAATAAGGGAATCCTGTATCATTTTGAATCTCATACCATTCCCTCCAAAGAGTTCCAATACGACACAAGGATCGACCACTGTTTTGGCACAATCCTTATATCAAGGTCCTTTAGCCGCTCTTCATTAGTGGTGTGAGTCTCATAATGCTTAAGCTTCAGCTCAGATTTCCAATCTTTCCACTTTTTTCCGATGGACTTCAAAACCCAATCTTTATTACCATGGTTGACATCAAACTTTTCCTACAATACATGTAAGATTTCAGAATAAAAATAATGGAAAGCACTTATTTTCTGATCAGCAAAATGATTAGTGAGGAGGAATAATGAAGCATTGTTAAAGAAATGTAAATGATACAATAAAGAACTCAGTCAAAAGCATAGTAAAAGAAAGGTAGAGCTGTGATATTTCATTCCTATACCTGAACAGCTGTCCACATGTCATCTTTACATGGTTTTGGCAATGCCCTCCAATCAATATAAGTAAGGGGTGCTATTCTCTCATTCCGTGCAATTGTGCCAAGGAAGTTAGTGAAGTTGGAAACATTAGGGCCATCAAGCTGCCCGTGTTTGTTGAAACTAACTTGGATGTGCTGAGTAGCAGGCAAGCTCCATATCTTGGAGCACACTGTAGGACCTCGAATTTTCTTAATGCCACATCCTATCATAAGTGAAAGCATTAGTAACAAAAAATTAATGAATACTTTACTGAAATATAATAACTAACCAACTTTTTAAGCAAAAACAGATGTAGCATACCTGAACTACTAGCATTTGGAGTTGCTGTACCCAAAAGAAATAGTGTCGATTAATATAATATAAAGAATGAAGAGTGGGGCTGCTGTACCCAACAAGAAATAGAGTCGATTAAGTAAGTGGGCTTATATCATACCTGAACTACTAGCATTTGGTTGGAAAGGTTATGCCCCAATAAAGTTTGATTGATCTTCTTGTTGCTGGTGGATTGGCGTACCAGTCATGGAGCCAATTTTGAACTTTGACTCACGTTTACTATGCCTCATGGTGAATGTCTTTATACAAGAGAAACCCAATCAACAAGACAACAATAAAAGTAGATAGAAGTCTAAATCACAAATTATTTTAATAAAATAAATGGATCTAAAATATATTAAGGACAAACATCTCATGTCAATGCAAAAGTAGGAAATATTCAAATGAAAATCAACTAATCAATGATATGACATAACAATATTAGAGGGACCAAGAAATCCTCTAAGTTGAAGTAAAAGTAGATGCAATAGAAGCCTCCACTTTGACAAGAAATCAACAATTAGACATGGTGTCATCTCCACAATCATCATCAAAATCAGATTCTTCTTCCGTGTTATCTCTCGTTGCTTGGGTAACTCCTTTGGCAATATCAACTATGATTCCAAGCACATCTGTCCTAACCCAATCATCAAAATCAGATTCATCTTCCAATAGGCTATCCTCAAAAGGCTCGTTGTGGCCATATGTCTCAACCTCATTAGTGGACCCTTCTTCATGCATTTCAAACAAATCTTCTTTATGCATTTAAAACAAATCTCGAGGTTTTGTCTTAATAACAACATGCCAATTAGGTTGAACAGGGTCCTTCACATAGAATACTTGCTTTGCTTGAGTTGCCAACACAAAAGGTTCATCATGCAAATGTTGACCAGTACTTATCAACTTTGAGAAATTCACAAGTGTAAACCCAAGCACATCTTTCTTGATTCCCCTGCCTTGGGACAAAACATCAAACCAATCACCCCTGAATAACACAACCTTCTTGTGCTCACCATAATCAAGTTCTATTATGTCTATCAACACACCATAATAGCTAACATCTCCTGCAATAGGATTTCTATCACTAAGCCTTGCAAAGCTAGATATATTGGCTTTCACCACAATCCCACTATTTTGAGTTTTTCTTTTCTTTTCGAGATCCTTGGTGTGGAACCGAAAACCATTTACAATAAACCTCTCATATCTTTTTACCATATTGTTAGGACCCATGGCTAGACATCTAAGTTCTTGTGGTACTTGCCCATCTCTCTCTTGACGCAAACGTTGAACCTGTTCAATTACTTAAGAAGTTAATATTTGAAATCCAAATAACAATAAATGTGTGCTTATTGTTGTTATGACTTACATGGATTTTAAACCATTCGGGAAATTTTGCATGGTGAATTTTTCCAATATCGCTTGGCCGTGCACTTCGATGTTCCACCTTGACTATAGAGAGATGTTGACTGCATAGAGAATTAATTTATGTAAGATTTGAAGGTATAATTTTTGTTAATAAAAAAAAATTATATTATCATAATTGTCTTACTCAATAAATGGGAAGACAGTGTTGCAATTAAACAGCACATATCGATGTGCCTGTTCAAGTGTTTTTTGATCTAGTATACTCATCTCCGCCTTCCCTATACCATGGCCTGGCATTGAGAAAATAGATGACCCTCGATGTGATTTAGAATCATAGCCAACATAGTTCCTAACTGGTCGATTGAACCTTGTTTCAACACCTTCCAAATATCTCGAGCAAAATGTCAAGCATTCAGTCTGCTAGGTACCCTTCTGCAATTGAACACTCTAGATGGCTTTTGTTACGCACATAGGACTTTAACTGTTCGCAAATACCTATGGCACACCAATTTAGATGGTTGAAATATAAAGTCAAATAAAAAGGCCATACAACATAACAAGAAAAGAAAAACGTAAAAACATTTAACACACCTCTCTATGGGATACATCCAACGATATTGTACTGGTCCAGCAATCCTAGCCTCGCCCGCTAAATGAATAGGTAAATGCTCCATGATATCGAAAAAGGCAGGTGGAAAAATCCTTTCTAGATGACAAAGCGTTAGCGAAATCTGAGATTCCAATCTCTCAAAGTCCTTCACATGGCCCACTTTGGAACACAATTCTCGAAAAAAACTGTATAATTCAATAATTACCGAACTCACATTTTTTGGCAAAACTCTCCGAACGGACTAATGGTAGTAGTTGTTGCATCATAACATGACAATCATGGCTTTTAAGCCCTGAAATTGTACGCTCTTTCTTGTGCACACATCGTGAAACATTAGCGGCATAGCCATCGAGAAGTTTGATTACATTCAAAACTTTGCAAAACATAGCTTTCTGATTCACATCCATAGAGAAGCATGCAGCGGGCAAAAGTGATTTTTTTGGTCCAAGTGGCCTTGGGTGAAGCTTAGGTCTTAAACCCATAAGCTCGAGGTCATAGCGAGCTTATTTGTCATCCTTTGTTTTCTTTGCAATATTCAACAATGTTACAAGCAGATTATCACACACATTCTTTTCAATGTGCATCACATCTAGATTATGACGCAATAGATTTGTCTCCCAATATGGCAATTCAAAAAATATACTCCTCTTCTTCCAATTAAAGGGCGGATCTTTTTGTCTACTTATTTTGTTCCCAAATACGTCAACATCCACTTTTCCAAATGTGATATTAATGTCTTGTAACTGGCGCAACACATCAGACCCAGAGAATGGAGTAGGCGCAGATCGAAACTCTTGGTTACCGTCAAAAGACCGACTTTGATGTCGGAATTTATGATCATGCTCCAAGAATCGACGATGGCCCAAGTAACAATACTTCTTACAATGCTTCAAGCGAAGATAGCAAGTGTCTTTGTTGCACGAAGGACAAGCTAACTTTCCTTTAGTGCTCTATCCAGACAAGTTAGCATATGCAGGAAAATCGCTAATGGTCCACAACAATGCGGCGCGCATCTGAGATGACTGATTACTTGAGGCATCATAAGTATCAAATCCATCACTTCACAATTCTTTTAATTAATCTATCAAAGGCCGCAAATAAACGTCAATGTTATTTCATGGGGCAAAAGGGCCAGGAATAAGAAGTGACAGCATAAAATAAGGCTGTTTCATGCACATCCATGGTGGCAAGTTGTAGGGCATAACAACAATAGGCCATGTGCTATACACAGTACTCATTGTCTTGAATGGATTAAATCCGTCACTTGCTAACCCAAGTCTGACATTACGAGGGTCTAAAGAGAAAGATGGGTGCAAGTAATCAAAAGTCTTCCATGCCGGGGAGTCGGCAGGATGCCTTAAGATCTCGTCATTGACACGACCATCTTCATGCCATCTCATAGACGAAGCTGTTTTTACTGACATAAATAACCTCTGCAGTCTTGGTTTCAATGGGAAGTGGCGCAAGACTTTAGCAGGTATTTTGCGATCATCTATATTGTCATCTGAACAATTGTCTACTGTTTTCCACCTCGAAACACCACATATAGCACATGCAGAATCCTTTTTAGACTCCTTCCAATATAACATAGAGTCATTGGGGCATGCATCAATTTTGTCATACTCAAGTCCCAAGTCCCTTATGATCTTCTTGGTTTCATAGAATGAGTTTGGTAATGTTTGACCCTCGGGAAGTACCTCCTTTAATAACTCAAGCAACATAGTGAAAGTTTTGTTGCTCCATCCCCCAAGGCACTTTAGGTGAAAGAGTTTAACAACGAAAGAGAGTTTTGTAAACTTCTTGAAATTTGGGTACAATTCTTGCTTCGCATCTTTTATTAATTTGAAAAACTTTTCAGCTTCTGCATTAAGCCCTTCACTAGGTTCATGTGGTGAATCACTTGTCCCACCATCCGGGTCCAAGATTCCAAACCTATCATTTAACATTCCATGCATATCATCCAGTGTATCCATTTCATCATCAGTTGAATTTTCATAAGTTAGGGTAGAAGACGATGAAGCTACCCCATGAAAAATCCAACGAATGTAATTCTTAAGAATTCCATCACATATCATATGCTCATGAGCATCATCTTGTCCCTGCCAGAAGCAATTGTTACACTTGACACAAGGACACAAGATCTTTCCCCCATGATTTGAATTACGAAAGGCAAAATCAAGGAATTCATCAACTCCTTCTTGATATGCTTTGCTTGCCCTATTTTGTATAAAAAATAAAAAATAAAAAAGAAAAAGAAAAAGGAGGATATGTCAGAAACATGCATCTTAAACACAAACCCGAACATTTGCAATAGGGAAAAAATTACTTAATAAACTACCTTGGCTTGAACATCCAACTTTTATCCATAGAAGTACTCATCCGCTGCTAGGTGTATAATAAACGGAATTGAAATCATATTCAAGAGTCCCCACAAGCATGACAACGAGTCAAGAAAAAAAAATCCTATCATGGAGTTCAAGAGAGAAAATTCTCTAAAACGTCAAGCTAAAATCAAACACTTGTCCACAAAAGTTAGGCTAAAAGTCAGGCTAAAATTCTCTAAATGATATTATATTGACCTGGTAATTAAGCAAAAAATGAATAAGCTCATAAATTGAATCCTTGTATGGAATTTTACTGGTTTTCGTCTTGCCCATGGTTCAAGACATTATCCAATTTCATAGGTTGATTTGGAAAAAAAAAAAATTGCTACAAGAAATAAGTGAATCTCTGAAAGACTAATAACTAAATTGAAAAAATGGTTCCAGAACAGGACATATAGACCTGGAGAAACAAAATACTCTCTGTTTGGTTGCTGAGAAACCTATGATTTTCAAACCATCATTTAGTTGAATTTTAGAAACAGGAGAGTAGAAAACATTAAAATTCATTGCCTAATTTCTACAAACCTACCTTTTCTCATTAACCAAACGGCGCAAAAAGTGAACAGTGAAGAAGAAAACCTGAAGTGTCCTGTTTGTTTTCAACTCTCACATATCCTTTGATCCCTTGCTTCTCTTTCCCAAGCCTTTCGCCTTCTTCCCACCCCTATAACAACATCAGCACAAAATCAACCACCAAAAATCAAACTCTAAGGGCCCGTTTGGTAAATCTCACCTCATAGCAGAAAATCAGACCACAAAATTAAGTCAAAATCGTTCAAACATAGCAGAAAATCTCACCTCAAGCTTTACCAGATGAGCTTCATCATCGCTGTGAGAGATGTGCGATTTAGAGTCCGAAGCAAAACACCTCCGATTTCTAACACTTCCGAGATGAGATCGAGGGTGAGAGAGAAGAGAGATCAGATTGAGGGTGAGAGAGAAGAGAGATCAGATCTGAGAGGTGAGATCTAACCCATTTCTAATTTGATTGAAGGTGAGAGAGAAGAGAGAACAGATCCGATCAGATCAGATTAGAGCTGAGGGAGAAGAGCTGTTGGCATAAATTGCTTTCACTTTCCCCTGTTTTTTGTTTTTTGTAAGTAAATGAAATCACATATACCCATGTGCCGGCTGTAAAACAAGCCGGGAAACCCCCCCTTTTTTTTTGGTAAGCAGATGAAATCACGTGTACCCATGTGCCGGTTGTAAAACAAGCCGGGAAACCCCTTTTTTGCCGGCCAGACAAAAGCAGCCGGGGAAACATAGCCGGCAATATTTGATATTTTTGTAGTGTAGGAACCAAACGTTCATCGTGTGTTTTCCCACATTGAAACACAAATGCATAGTTAGTGTACTAAATTATGTAAATTACAAATTTGTATACCATATTGAAATTTGAGGTAAAATTAATTACATTAATACGTAGTTTGCCCCTAATTTCAAAGAGGAGAGTCAGTACATTAATTGATCCTTCTCGAAAGAAATCTTAAAATATAAATGAATTGGAACAAAGGCCATAGCCACCAAACAGTACTAGATGCCTAAAACCACCTCCCACATTTCCCTTGTCTTTTACTACGTAGTTTCCCGTACCCTCTGCAAACGACTCTGTGTCTAGAGCATCCACAGCTCGTCGATTTTCAATGAAAGTTGAAATCTGCCTGCAAAATGCATCATATCCGGTGTCCTCAAGGGCAACATGGCCACTGCCCACTTGAGGACCAGGTTGCCCTGGTGGACTATATACCTCTCCTCCCCATTCAACGGACGAAGTAGGATTTGCTAAACCAGTGAATAATTCCACTGGCCAAAATCCAACTAGCTAGGGTATCATTTGATCCAAATTGAAGCGCCCAGTTTCCTTGATGATCCTACATGCATTAGGCACACAGAAAATGAAATAAATAAATAAAGATAATTATATTTAATTTGAAAGAAAGTGACAAATATTAGACTATGGGTTTACCTGGTAGACGGTGAATTTCCAATCGTATATCGGTCCTCCCCTTGTAGAAGTTGGTTTGAAAACAATGTCGAGAGGAATCCCAGGGTTAACATGTAGAAACCCAATGCATAGCTCATTGAAACATTGTGTTGTAGCATTCTGTTTGTAGACAAAGTAAAAAGCACAGTATAAAAATGACTCTGAAGTAGTGCAGTCCACTAATTGATTAGAATTATAAGTGTGTACAGCCAATGCTTACATTCCAACGTGTAAAAACCAGGTACGATTATCATTGCATAAAGTTGGATTAACCTGAGACAAAATTTAAATAAATGAGATACCAACATTTATGTGTTCCTAGTTCAATATAATTAATAAAAACATAATGAGATTGATGGCTAACAGAGAAAAGAAAAACAAAACACAGCACACACAAAAACAATGATCTCCTAGCTACGAGCTGACTTACCGTCCATCCAACTTGTATACTGTCAGGACCATTCCGGATCTTCATTTGTGCTGAACTGTATTGGTTGTTTGCAACTGATGGATTGTATAAGCTGGCGCGCATTTGACCTCCGTAGAACTTCTTGTTTGGATCAGCTTTTGTCCCGAGCTATGGCACGCTGTGCAAAACAGTCTTTTATGTTAATCAAAGAACCATTTGGCTAATGCAACTTTCATGCTTATTTCACATTTTCCATTTTTCCCAACCTTTGCATTATGGTGACTCTAGGAGAATATGATATACACAATTTTTCTTAATCAACAGTATGCATACTATGTTGATTGTACCTTAAACATAAGTGAGTCAAACCACAAAACCCATGTACACATGCATGGGCTATAACCCTTAACGCATGATTGTGTGAGTTTTAAGTGATATATGGACCAATTATAGTTCGAAAATCATGTACACAAATATGGTCAACAATGCAAGTTTCATTTCTTCCTTTCGTGGTTTTGCCAAAATATTTTAGTTATTGATAACAAATATGGTCAACAGGTAGACGTACTCTTCTTTTGTTCTAATTCCGCTACGCCGAAACTGCTGGCTTGAAGTGGGATCAAACAAGACCCAAGTTGGATTTTGGCCGCAGAAAATATTTAGTGGCCAAGGACATGGGATGTACAAATGATTTTTTCCAACATCTAGCCTATTTTGGGGGATCTGGAACTGGAATCAATATACCTCTAGGCTTTCTTTTTAAGATGGATAAATGTAATTTTCAACTCTTTTGGATTTATGAATAAATTCTCCTCCTTGCGTACGTTATTATTTATATATTTACAGCCATGGAGCATTATTTTTGGTCAACATAAAAATAAATGCTTCGCTTCCCCAATGTTTGTCGAAAATAGAGAGGACTTTGATCTTTTTTTTTGAAAAGTACTTTTCTCAACTTTATCTATACTACCTATAAAAAGATGAATGTAAGAAAAACTTTTGATTGACTAATATACCCTTATTTTAATTTTTAAATACACAACTATCCTTCTGCATATATAAGAAATATAGCAATATAAAACACATACCTTAATAAGAATTCTAAGAAAACTATAATTTTAAAACACATACCTTAATATATTCTAAAACACATACCTTAATAAGAATGCTAAGGAAACTATAATTCATATAATAATTAAATAAAACAAAACCCAAATAGGAAAAAATATGTGCTCTTGAATTTTAAACTTTCCCTTTTATGAAAAAAATATAAAATCTTTATGTATTTATTATTTTGTATAACTAATATCATTTTAAAATATTCACGTGCAACGCACGTGTGCTATATCTAGTACATAAAAAAAATAAGGGGCTTCCCTTATGTTTGCCGAAAGTAGATAGAACTTTCATCTTTCCTTTTGGGTTTTTTTTTTTTTTTTTTTTGAAAAGCACTTTCCTCAACTTTGAAAAGTACTTTCCTCTCTTTGGCTTTTATCAACTAACAACATTAGTGGGATGGATCAAAATGCACACTTTAGTGCCAACCCCAAATTTTATTAAAACCTTAACATCAACCCCATTTCATTAGTTTGTCTATGCATGTATACACAAGGATATTTATTAGTTTCAATGGGTAAAAGCAAATTTTGAAAGTGATAGTTATAGCACTAAGAATAGACCGTCGAGAGGTACAAACGTAAGATATAGTGCTAGTCCTCTAAAGAATAAGGTAAGGTTTAGTAGCTTAAACTCTTAATAGGTTTGCATAAAAGGTGTGAACTCTACAGGAACACCTAGAACAGAAATCCACCGATGTGAGTGTAAAGTCTGGTCGCCTTTTGTCGGGGCTTAGCTAGCCACCTAGAGCACTCATGAAGTCGGGGTAACGCATATGGCCTTAAATGCTCATCTGTGAAAGAGTTAATATTGCGTTTGGATGAGAGATTTGAGTTAAGATCCGATTTCAATACCAAATTATGATGACAACAATAGTAGTGAATAATGTTGCAATCTCATCTTGACTCAAATTTCTCTTACAAATTCTTTATCCAAATGTACCATAAAAGAAATTATAGGTTGATATGTGCCGCTAATCCAGTTTTATCAAAAGGTATGCTAGTTCAAAAACATTGAGCCTACTATCACATTGGTAAAACTTTGATAAGGTGACATGTACTATGTGAAAGTTCAAAATGGCCTAAAGGTACTTTTACTTGAGTATAGACCTGTCAATGGGTCGGATTCGGATGGGATCATGGTATATCCGAATCCAATCCGATAAAAAATAACTTCAATCCGATCCGATCCGATAATATGACGGATCTATAAAATACAAATCTATAGCCGAATTTGTTATTTTCGGATGCTTGATCCGAAAATCCGATCCAATAATCATACAAAATATATAACTAACAAAAAATTGGCATGAATTTTAGGGAAAAACTTTAACTTATTTAAAATTTATATAATCATAAGAAATATATTTTAAATTTGAGATTAAATTTTAACATTTTTACTATATAATGTTCATAATAACCATAAATCATGTGGTAAACTAATAATTAATAAAATATGTAATCTAATATATAATTTAATTCATCGGATCGGATTAGGCAATATCCATATTTGATTTGTTAACTAATAGAGTATCGAATTCGGATAATTAACAGATTATCGGATCACAATTCTCTTATCATGTCCTAATTTTTTGATCGGATTCGGATTAAACTCCAATCCATTGACAGGTCTACTTGAGTATCAACAAACTGATGATAAGAGTAAATTATTTTGAAATAAGTGGAGGTTGTTGGGTAATTTCAAAATAACGTAACCCTATTACTTTGAACTTATGGTGACACGCCATTGTCCTTTATACGTATGCGGTGGCATCATTGTCTTTTGCAATTTCCATTTGCAAAATGCCTGACTTTGACTCCAAAATTGTGAACCTTCAATGGACAATTAAAACCCAAAATAGGATGGACCCAGAAATGGTATTTCATGGGCCTGAATGAATGAAACTCTGCCTGCAGATGGGTAAATCCCTACCCTCCTAAGTCCTAACTCCCATCGAACCAACTGGATGGATTTAGGAATTGAGAATAGAATAATCAGGTTCAGATAGATTTACTATTTTAGCCTTGCATGGGTTTGGGGAGATCTTTTTATATACTCTTGTATTTTTTTGAAACTTTTTGAATTTATCATACTCCGTATTATTTAGGATTAGGATCAGGGAACACGAATTTTATAAATTATTTTTGATATACATAAGCTGATTTTCAAGATATTGAACGGAGCTTGGCAGTATCTACAGTTTTAATACATACATACATGCATACAAACAATTTTTCATGCAGATACATATATGACTTTCTTAAATTGCATTACCACATGTTGTCAATCAAAAGCTTGATATTTCCATCCGATCAAAGAACAGGCCAGAAGGTCCACCATCAGGCATCAAAGCTAGCATCACAGGTCCTTTTGCACCTTCTTCAACAGTCAAGACCCCAGTATTATAGTTGAGTTCTGTTTGCACATAACCAGGATTAACTGCATTTATGAGAAAATTGGGATACTTCTTTGCCAAAACCCTTGTGTAAGCATTGAGAGCCGCTTTGGAGACAATGTAAGCAGAAACATTAATTGGCCAGCCTTTGGTTTCCACCAAATCCTCCTTGACATCCTCTAAAAAGCCCTTCACTACCTCATCTACCTTCTCTTCTGTGAGGCCATCAGCATCACCTAGCTCCTTCTTAGCCCTTTCATTTGAAATAAGCTGAAACACAATAATATTGTCTTGATGACACATACACAAATGGTCGATGTCTTCACTATGACTCAAAAAATTTACTAGCACCAAATGGTCAATTTCCTCTACAATTGTTGCAGTCACCAAGTCTCAGCGTGGTATGTCTTGTTCTTCTGACCAAATTGCCAAGATAGAAGAACCGAACCCCACATAAACCCCACTTTTTTCTTTTATTTATTATTTTATTATTTTATATCCAGATCAAGTTTCAAACCCTTAACATTCTGAATCCTTAACACCTCCTCCCTTCTTATAAGAGCAAGGAGGATACCACCGTACCTATTTTGTTACATGGCCAGTGCCATTATGTCCGTTTGGAAATCACCAAGTAGCTCTATTGTATGTTGACTTGTTACAATGTGTTCTATTACTGCCATAAATTGCAGAGGAGTTCTGCCCTTTCACTGGTAGCATATAGAAGTTGCTACATATGCTTCTTTTTTACTCCATTATTTCCTTTTTTTAATCCTTTTATACACTAAGCAACATTTACTTTCAAAGAGAAGGGGTTTCAGTGTTGTACCTTTAACTGTCCCAAGGAAGAGGAGACATTAACTATTCTTGCTAAATTGGATACTTGAAGAAGTGGAATTAGTGCTTCTGTCACTTGCTTAATTCCAAAATAGTTTGTTCTCACACAATTCTCTGCTGTTTCATACATTTGCTTCAAAACGTTTTTCAGCAGCCCAGAATTTGCACCTGCAATCTATATAAGCATTTGCCCCATTAATTTGAAGGTGAAAAAAGCTGTATCTTGCAGGAAACTATAAGATTTTTGTGTTACGTGCTAAACGATATTATTTATGCTTGGACAACTTACATAATCATCCCCAAGTTTCAATGTTGTTGGATCCTCTGTGTTGACTATGACTCCGAAAACTCCCGCATTGTTCACCTGCAATTTCGAAAGGGTGCTCATGTCATCAGAACTAGAACAAAGAGGTGATAAAGGACAAATTGTTTTTATTTTTATTTTTGGAAATTATGAGCTTGTAGAAAGAGGTTTCTATCTATGATTGTTCTGGATCTTACCAATTTAATGGGTTACTCTATGAATTTTGATCTGTTGTAAACTAAAATTGGGTTTAAAGTAGATGAATTAAATCATGAATAAGACCTAAAATTGTGTCTACTTTCTTGCTTTCAAAAAAACAAAAAATGACCTCAAAGGGGGAGAACATATCATGGTACTAAGATTTTTGGTGCTCTCTATCTCCCAATAAATTGGGAAAAAAGGGCATTAAAGAGATGTGTGTAAGAAGTGAAATGGCACGTACACCTTTTCACCCATTAGCACGCTTATTAATTTCACACGATACTCAAGAAGAGTTCCTTCACAACCTCTAATTGCTCCTATGGCCCCCACTCTGTTATTCACAACTTCCCACCATAGGTGCCTTGGCAATTCATTAAACTGGTTTAATACCGTCAGAGGCACAAACTTTTCCTACATGGTTTCTTTCTAATTATAAGAGATCAGTAATAAATTAATGATCTTCACTGCTATATAGAAACAGGTTACTGGTTGTCTTCCAATCTTACCAATATATCAAGCTTGCCAAACTGTGTTCTGATGAAATCTGCCAAGGAAGCTATACTAGCTGGGTCCGTCACATCAAGTTGATGAAAAACAACACTAGAGAGTCCAAAAGCTCTGAGACTTTCAACAGCTTCAGTACCTCTCTTCTCATCTCTACATGTTAAAACCACCATGATCCCATTAGAAGCTAACTGTCTGCATATCTCCAATCCAATCCCTCTATTGGCTCCTGTTACAACAGCAATCCTGAAAGAAACAAAAAAAAATTCACCAGCCAATGTAATTTAAGTCTTTGGAGCAAATAAGAAAGATTTCGTGAAAGAACACGGACCGGCCCTTTGTTGCCATTTATTTTGGATGTAGAGTAGATTTCAGAGGAATGAAGATGTTGACTTGTTGAGTAATATGAAGATATTTAGTGTTGCTCTTGGTATGGACTAGTGGATATTTATAGTTAATTTGTCTAGTGGTAGATAGAGTTTGTTTTGTTTTTGGCTTGCTGAAAATTCGTACAAAGTTTTTGAGTCACGTATGCTATGACGTCAAAACGTGAACACTTTTACTTTCATGGTATATATATATGTGTGTGTGCCATATGCAATGACATCATGGCCTCAGTGCGCGTTCAGCAACCTAGTTTCGTTTGAATTGGAACCAAACGTACAAACTAGAAAATTGTAATTAAGGTTTTTGCACCTTAAAAATTTTTAACCAGAAGACAAAGTTGGACCAAATTTTTAACCAGCCATAGAGCTACTGCTCAAATCTCACCAATGTCAGCATGAAATTAAAGATATATTAGGACCCTTAGAAGTAACGGGACAATAGCCAAAAAATAAAAAAGAGCCGTCCGATCCAATAAACTCGCCCAAGGAGAGGCAGAGTGGATATCTGTAGCCAGCAGCCAACAAGCCGAGTGGTCCACAGCCAGCCTTGTAGTAAGAGGTGAACTCCACCTTTTATCTTTTTCCAATTTCAATAGCATTGAGGTAACTGATCAAATGGTTTTCATATGTTGTAGGAATATTATAGGTCATACTTGATACATATATGACCCCAGAAATTTTATCGGTACAACTGATGTTGTTGGGAATATTGGATTAATTTTGTAGACTTGGTTTTTGTGCATATAGTTCCAACTCGATCCCAACTTATTATTTAAAGCACCATAAACAGTCCCTCTCTCTCAACATATTTTAAAGCACCATAAACTCTCTCTCTCTCTTTCTCTCTGGTTTTAGTACATCCATGCTATACATCAAAAATTTGATATTTCCATCCGATCAAAGAACTGGCCGGAAGGCCCACCTTCAGGCATTAAAGCCAGCATCACTGGACATTTTGCACCTTCTTGAACAGTGTACACTCCATTATTGTAAGTAAAGTCTGTTTTAACAAAGCCAGGACCAATGCAGAAATCGGGAAGCTTTTTCGCCAAAATTCTTGTGTAGGCATTGAAAGCTGCTTTAGAGACCACATAAGCAGAGTAGGTTACAGGCCAGCCTTTGGCTTCCAACAAATCCTCCTCGACATCCTCTAGGAACCCCTTCACCACCTTGTCCACTCTCTCTTCTGTGAGGCCATCAACACCACTTAATTCCTCCTTAGTTCTCTCATTTGATACATGCTGAAATGAATATGCAATAAAAAGGTAAAAAGGGTTACAGTTATGCATGTGTCGTACGCGTGTTGTCATTAAATTGATTACTACAACCATTGTAAAAGAAGGGTTTTGTACCTTTAGCTGCCCCAAAGTGGAGGAGACATTCACTATTCTTGCTGCATTGGATTGCTGAAGAAGTGGGATAAGAGCTTGAGTCAATTGCTTAGGTCCATAATAGTTTGTTCTCAGACATCCTTCTGCCGTTTCATAAGTTTGCTTCACAATTTTTTGTACCAAATGGGCCTTTGCTCCTACAACCTATACGACAGTGAAGAGTGCCAAAATCATTCAATTAAGAACTAGTATTGAGACTCCTGTTGCAAGCAGGAAATTAGTCCACATTGCGAAGATTACCTCACCCCGCTTGAGGTTTAAGCTAGTGAAAGCCTCAGGATCTACCGTGGCTCCGGAGACCCCTGCGTTATTCACCTGCCCAAATTTTCGTTTACATTAGTCTCTATTTCTTTTGTTACAATACCCATTTAACAATCTCTTCCAACTCCTTTAATCTTACCAAAATATCGAGCTTTCCAAATCGGGTCTTGATGAATTCGATCAGCCAAGGAAGCAATGCTAATTGTGTCCATCAAATCAAGTTGATGGAAAACTACATCAGAGTGTCCTGCAACCTTTAGATTTTCGACAGCTTCTACGCCTCTTGGAAGCTAATTGTCGACATATTTCGAGTCCAATACCTTTGTTGGCACCCGTTACAACTGCTATCCTGAGATTTAACAAATAGAAGTAGAGAGAACAAGTGGGTGTTAGAGATCGACATGTCGAAAGAGACTTCATTTTGGACTCTCACAAGCTACAATTAAAAATAAAATAAATAAATAAATAAAGGAAGGAAAAAAAATTACTTTTTCATTGCTGGAATTGGATCTGTTTCTGCCATTTCTTGATGAGATGCAGATGTCTAATGCTGTGGTGAATTGAAGATGGATTTCATGGGCATATACTTATCGCTTCACTTCACGCACGTTTTTAATTCTATGATGAATATTAACAGTGGTAAATGTAGAAGTAGGTCCTTGAGTTCTTTTTTTTGGTTTCCCAAGGTGTCCTTAAGCTTCGCCCAGAACTAATCCTCCGAGGTACGGTCAGGTGCCGAAGCGGGGACCTCTCCCAAGAAAATTTGCTGCATCCACAAGGGTTCGAACCTGAAACTTCTTGCTTAAGCGACTAAAGCACCTTCCACTCAGGCCAACGTATGGGGTGACACACCATTGCCCCTTGTACGTGTGCTGTGACATCATTGTCTTTTGCAATTGGGGGAATTAAATTTCCATTTGCTAAACGGCTGAGTGGACTTTTGACTCCAGAAATGGTATTTCATGGGCCTGAATGAATGAAGGTCTGCCTACGGGGCTACAGATGGGTAAAACCCCAGGCCCAACCTCTTTCCGAACCAACCACTTGGATTGGTATGGGAATAGAACAATCGGGTCCAGATTTACTATTTTTTAACCTTACATGAACGGAGTTTGGCCACTTTAACATTTGATTGTGTGAATTCCATGGGTTAAGAATTTTGTCAAAAATTATATATATAAATTTTTTAAAAAAATTATATTACTTTTTGCTTGTAAAATAGTAACATGCAAATTATGCCGTTAAATAGTAATATAGTACTATTTTGTTATTATTAAACAGTAACTTATTATTATTCTCTACATAAAACGAGATTTTTTTTCTTAGTTGCGAAAAAGTCGCAATAACATGTTTCTATTTTCTACATAAAAATGAATTTTTTTTTCTTTGGCACGAATAGGTTTAAAAGTGAACCGTGATTCTTATCAAATGTTTGAGAATTGGGACGAAAGTTGGAGGTGGTAAGTATTGGGTAACTCATTGAGTTGAGTGATTATGGATAGAACTCAAAAAGATGAATCTATTGATCTATAGAGACAAAAAAACTATTCTATGGAGACAAAAATAAGATAAAGGATATTTTTGTGAAAGAACGATAATTCCATCAGTTTTGCTGTCAAAAAAAGTTTGTTAAACATGGGATTATGGCAAAAAATCCTATGATTTTTTAGATTTACTATAATGAATGAGTGAAAAAATGTATGAGAGTTGATTTAATTATTTTTTTTTCCCTTTAACATTATAGAGTCGAATTGCTTTAATTATTTTTTCTCTTAATTATTATTTTTCCCTTAATTATTTATTTGATATCATTTTTTTTTTTCCTTTTGTAGATTATTGAGTCAATCTTGTTTAATGGCTTAAGAAATGTGTTACATCATGAGAGTCAAATTGCTTTAATTACTTTTTCTCTTAATTATTATTTTTTCCCTTAATTATTTATTTGATATCAATTTTTTTTCCCCTTTCATAGTTTATTGAATCAACATTATTTAACGGTTTAAGAGATGTGCCACGTGGCATGTTTTGAATATTTGAGAGACGTGCCACGTGACAACTCTCTTTTATATGGTAGTATAGATATAAATTTACACTTCCCGCTCTAGCAAATCCTACTTTTTGACAAATGTTGTCATTTTTTATCTGTATCCATATTGGCATGCTTCATATAGGGAATGAAATCAGCTCTATATTTTTATTACTTAAATTTCTTTATTGATTACATGTATACCATTGTATTCCTAAACAGGTGGCTGGTTTGACATCTATATAAAGTTATAAACCCACCCTCCAAACATTTTAAGTGTCCCTCTGGATCATAGTGTATCAGGTAAGTGCTCCTAATTCGAGTGAATTTTCTTGTCAATCAAATTTTCTCTACAATTAATCATGTTCATAGGGATTTCTTTTACTGTTTTTCAGACGAAATTCTGAGATTGTAAATTTGTTTTTTGGTTAAAACCCTGCACACTATGACACTAAGATGCAAAACCTCCATATTACAAGATGGGGGCAAATTGAGAACTTTGAACAAGCGAAAAGAAGTCCAGGATTTGGTGAACTAGTCCAGCAACTGTTTTTAGTTTTCACCCATTCTTGAGAAAATAAATATTTTTTTATTGAATTCCTTCTTGGTGGTATTTTTTTTCCCTTTGATCAACAATAAAAGAAAGAGAGGAAACTGTAATGGCCAAAATGGCCCATGTAACAGACACCCAATATAAGATCCCTATCTTTTCTCACGTGAAAAATATCTTGTTTTCCTTTTTATTTGGATTCAATGATTTGGCGGTGATAGTTTGAACCAAATGTGTTTCTTGGCCCATTTTATTTTATTTTGCTGCGTGCCCATTATGACTTGTTGATCATTTGGTTTGAGTTATGTTTTGATGTGCTTCTTTATCAAAAAGTATATATTGCTCCATATAACGATCTTTTTTTTTTTCTAATCTTTTTTTTGGTTGAAGCTTCATACAGCGATCTTTGATCGTATGCTCCTTTTGCTCTATTTATTTATTTTTTTCCAAGTTCAAAAAAGAGTCCAACGGGACTTGGGTCACCCAACAAAGTGTAGTCTATCTCCCATCTCATAATTCCTTTTATCCCAATACATGCATCCACACAGAGATTAGAAACCATGTGTTAGAAATATAACACATCCCACATTGATTTAATATCAAGTTTAACATATCTTCAAGTTTAAGCTTTTAAACTAGGAACTTTACATGATATTAGAGTATGTCGTTCTTAGGCCTATTGAACCCGTATTTGTTGCTCATGTGACAGGATTATATTAAACCTGCACGTGAAGGGGAATGTTCACTACAAAAAAAGAGAGCAATTGCAACCGTCCCAAACGTCACAAAATATGGCAAATCCGTCACAAATCGGCCGATTTGTGACGGATATTTGGAGTCACAAATTCGTAGCAATTGCCTGCGTCGCAATTAAGTTGTGACCCTTAAAAATCCGTCACAATGTTATTGTGACGGATTGTAGGGGTCGCAAACCGATAACCGTCCTAACATAAAAATCATTAAAAATACCATTGTGACAGATTAAAACCATCGCAAAGCATACGATTGTGACAGATTATAATCATCGCAATAACATTGTGATGGATATATCCGTCGCAAAATTTAAAAAAAAACGTTCACATTTTAGGTTTTGTGACGGATGTATATGTCACAAAGGACTTGTTTGTAACATATACTTCCATCACAAATCCTCAAATTGTGAAGGTTTTTTTTCAATTTTGCGACGAATATTCATCACAAAACTCAAAAATTGCAAACTAGCTTGAGCTTTGTAACAAATTATAAACGTCACAAATAAGGCTTCTTTTTTTTTTTTTTTTTTTTTTTGGGTGGGTAAATTAAACCTATAACCTATAAACCAAAAGAACCTATATCTTGTATTAGGTTCAAACACATTATATTTTACATAATCCAACAAGCTAAATTGATAACCTGTAACCTCAACCCGTGTTCTTAAATAGAACTCGAAATAAAGCAATAATTTTCCACCTGTAACCTATGTCAAATACCCTTTAACCATTCATTTAAGAACATTTCAATTTTCTATATAACATTTCTATTCAAACAATAAATAGAAACCATCACTGATCTTATGTAAAATATACAAAAAGATAGATATTATATGAACAACCTATCACCAACATCTATAGTCTATGCATAATGGCAATAATCACTAATAAACTTCCATAGTTAATTGTATAAAGTATCAAAGTTTATAAAAATACACAAACATAATAGGATATATTATCCAAAAATTTAGTCAATCATTGTCCACACATATCAAAGCATCCAAACTTGGGACCAAGATCTTCAACATGAGCTCTATTCAATGGTCCTCCAAAAAATGCATTTCCTGCCACAAGAAAGAGAAGAATCCTAATTAATGACTTTCCAACATCTATAACTTATGCATAATTGCAACAATTAGTAATTAACTTTCATAGTTAATTGTATAAAGTACCAAAGTTTATAAAAATACCACAACCATGATTATCCACTTTAGTAAATCATTGTCCAAAATGTCAAAGCATCTAAACTTGGGACCAAAATCTTCAATATGAGCATTCAAAGGTCCTCAAAAAAATGCATTACCTACGACAAGAGAAAAAAGAATCTTAATTAATGACTTTCTAACATCTATAGTACATGCAAAATTGCAATAATTAGTAATCAACTTCCATAGTTAATTGTATAAAGTACCAAAGTTTATAAAAATACCACAACCATTATAAGATTATCCAAAATTTAGCCAATCATCATATACATATTAAGGCATCTAAAGTTGGACCAAAATCTTCAATATGCACTAGATTCAAAGGTCCTCCAAAAAATACATTACCTGCCACAAGAGAAAGAATAATTCTAATTAATGACTTTTTAATACCTATAGTTTATTCATAATTGCAACAATTAATAATCAACTTTCATAGTTAATTATATAAAGTACCAAAGTTTATAAATATACCATAACTATTATAAGATTATCCAAAATTTAGCCAATCATCATATACATATCAAGGCATCTAAACTTGGACCAAAATCTTCAACATGCACTAAATTCAAAGGTCCTCCAAAAAATGCATTACCTGCCACAAGAGAAAGAAGAATCCTAATTAATGACTTTTCAATATCTATAGTTTATGCATAATTGCAACAATTAGTAATCAACTTTCATAGTTTATTATATAAAGTACCAAAGTTTATAAAAATACCACAATCATTATAAGATTATCCAAAATTATGCCAATCATCATATACATATTAAGGCATCTAAACTTGGACCAAAATCTTCAACATGTACTAGATTCAAAAGTCCTCCAAAAAATACATTACCTGCCACACAAGAGAAAGAAGAATCCTAATTAATGACTTTTCAATATCTATAATCTATGCATAATTGTAACAATTAGTAATCAACTTTCATAGTTAATTATATAAAGTACCAAAGTTTATAAAAAATACCACAATCATTATAAGATTATCCAAGATTTAGCCAATTATCATATACATATCAAGGCATCTAAACTTGGACCAAAATTTTCAACATGCACTAGATTCAAAGGTCCTCCAAAAAATGCATTACCTGCCACAAGAAAAAGAAGAATCCTAATTAATGACTTTCCAACATTTATAGCCTATACATAATTGCAACAATTAGAAATCAACTTTCATAATTAATTATATAAAGAAAGCACTAAAGTCTATAAGTAAACCATAACTATAATAGGATCATCCAAATTTTAGCTAATCATTGTCTACATATAAGGCATCTAAATTTGGGACCAAAATCTTCAACATGCACCATATTCAAAGTCCTCCAAAAAATGCATTACCTGCCACAATATAAAGAAGAATCCAATTAATGACTTTCAATTAAAAAAATTTTAAAACTTCATGACTAATTGAAGATTAACAAAAAAAAAAAAAGAAAATAGATGGAAAAGTGACAAGTCAATGGATGGAAAAGTGTCGTGTGATGCATTCTCACAGAAGCAACATCTCTCAAAGGAGAACAGTACATTGATGTATACTAAGTGACATGTCTTATTCTTTGAATGTAAACAGCACATTGATGCAGCATGCAAGACCAAAAGAAGGACACATTAAATAATTCCAATAAGAAGAAACAAACAAATAAGTAGACACTAGGTATATTTAAAAATGGCAATAGTACATGACAATAGTAGACACAAGTTTGAATTTTGAATGAGTTTCAATGGTTGAAAACTCATCTATAGGGGTCGACTTTGATGTAAGAACATCACTCAAGGGCTGCCATGGCCTGGCAAATATGGCCAAAACATTGATATAGCATCCAAGACAAACAAGCAACATTTCCTCCCAGCAACTGGGAGTAGACTTTGTTCCAAGTTTTCCAACTCCCAACAAGGACACCATTACACCACCCATGGGTCATAGCAACTCATATAATTAACTCCCACTACTTCTAATGATCATGGAAAGATATTAATAATACAAGTGATGCATTTAAAAATGGCAATAGGACATGTGGAAAGGATCATGATATATATGATGGTATCCCTAGTGGAGATCATGGTGGTCAGGTTATCCATAGTAGAAGGAATCCAATGGTGCCTATACTGTATACTCAAGAGATGGGTACTATCCATGCAACATAAGGATTAACAACACATCAGGATCAATTATTAGGTTAGCTTTGTTTGATTTGGTTGTCTACATAAGTATTCTCTAATTATTAAAAATCTAATTTTAACTAAAATAAAATTTGTTATCCAATATACCATATAATGCCCAAATCATAGGAAAGTACTAAAAGAACAAGTAGTAAACTAACATACCATATAATGCCAAAGTCTAAGTCTAAGTAGAGCGCTCAAAAGGGCGCTCAGGATCAAACTGAGTGAGAAGGGTAGTGAAAGGTTGGGACATATTCAAATCCTGCCTGCTAAGTAATAGGGCATTTATTTGTGCCTGCATGCGTGCCAAATGCTCCTTATCATCCTTCCTGCCCTCTTCCACTATTCTCAAACGCTCCTGTGCATCTCTAGCCTCCTCTATAGCCTTTTTTGCAGCCTCCTCTGCAGCCTTCTGAGCAAGTTCTGCCTTTGCTAGTGCTTCCCGTGTAGCTGCATCTTGAAACTGTCGAATAATAGCCCGCGGCGGAACTAAACCACGCATAGGTTCGCTACAATGCACTACTCCCCCAACCACTTCCTTAAATGCTAGATTTCGAGCATCATAAACCTGCATATCCTCTGGGGCTTGGTTTACCTGTTCTTGCATTTCTTCCTACATTAGATTTACAAATGTTAGATTAACTAACTTGCTACATAATTTACATGGATAATAAACGATTTTGAATTAAACATACCACAAGCTCCTGAACTGGTGAGGCAATAGGCTGATCATCTTGTGTTGAAGTGTGTGTCACCACAAACATGGTCATTTTGTCTGGCTTGACACCTCCATTTTTGCGTGTCTACCATCATCAAATAAAGCAAAAAACATATATAATCACAATTATTGCTAACTTGCATATAGTTGTTAGGTCAAGAAAAAACTTCAGTGGAAACAAACTATAACAGAGCCTTCTATTGATTCACATCCATTGATTCATTTTTCAATTTTGAAGTTTTATAAAAAGAATAGGTCTCCTATACTTCAAACAAGGCATGCTCAATGATAACAAGAGCAAAAGTTTTCTAACATAAATGCTTTAATATTTATATGGTTATGTTCAAATAGATGATAGTTGTTACCTCATCAGCTTCAGCCCGAGCAAAGGACTTTCTCCCACACCTGTGATAAATTCTTAATTTTTTCCGATTATTACAGTTTGTCTCCCTTTTATCCTATAGTTGACGTTATAAAATAAAGAATTAAAATAGAACATATATTCCCTATATAAAAAAAGTTAAAAAGTTTCTATTTTAACTATTAATTACCATCCCCTCATCACTCCTCCAGTAGTTAACAAGATTCTTCCATTGAGTCGGATCAAGATTTGGTGGCTTGTGCAGATACTGCTCCCCAAGAGGCCGTTTATGGTCATGCCATTTTTCCTTTAGTCTACACTTTGCAGACTTCCAAAGGATATTCAATTTTGACCTCACCCAGCTCTTAGTTAAAGGGTTCTCATACTTGAAATCAGTCTGCACAAAAATTACAATTTAAGAGCAATAAGTGGATATATGTACATTAATTGAAGATCCTATTAAAAGAACTATCCAACCAAATAATAATAATTATTATAGAAATAGATGATAAAAATTTTGTAAATCCACAACTACGACACCACTACTTAAACATACCTCTATCATATCCATGACAATCTCAATGTGATCTTTATTCACATCCCTCCAGTCTAAGATATCTAGACGAATGGGATCCCCAGTCCGCATAATCTTACCAATGTGCTGAGACAACGCATGACCCTCTTTCCCAGTAGGCTGACCTTCATCATTAGCCGCTACAGTCATATGGCCTTGAATCCCCTCAAGGCCACGGCCAATAGTAGGTCCTCTCCGCCTTGGCCCTGCTATTGGAATCAGTTAATGAACAATAACATAACATGTAAATTGGTTAGCATAGTGCACAGTTAACATCAATTATGTAAATAGGTTCTTGTATAAAAAATATAACCGCTTTCTTACCATCCTGAACTTGCTCTGGGCCGACTGGAGGAGCATTCGCAGGGACCTGCCTATTTCGTAAAGGCCGTCTCATGTGCAACTGTTTAATCAATACAAAAAGATATATTAGTCTCTATTTATGTAAACAAACTACCACACATGTGTTGCATAAGGACCATATTTAGTTCTATCATGATTAACTAAATTTAATCAAAAGTTGAGAGCTATAATTACAATTTAGGTGCAAAAAATAAAAAGTAAATAAAAGAAGGGAGAAGGAACCAACCATTTGAAACATAATTATTTACATAATGATAGATAACTATCATTATTAATGATATTGGATATTTAGTAGTACATATGCAATATATACAATATTCACAATTTTTGATAAAGTAAATTTCTATAATAATCATTATACAACATTCACATTTTTTTTTTTTTTTGATAAAGTAAATTTCATTGATAGAAAAAAGTCAAGTACATAAGATGAATACAAGAGAAAGCCAAAAAAGTAAACTGTGCAACATTCACAGCTTCAAAAAGTCCATGAATTCATAGAATTCTATGAACACACATTGTCATCATCACTATCATCAAACTCTCTTTGAACCCCACTGGCCTCTCCAACTGGTTGATCAGGAACTTCAATGGGAGGAAGATTGGGCCTAGCTTGAAGCACATTGTCCACATTAACCATGACCTCATCCAATTGATTGCTAATATATTGCTCGACCTCGCAGAATGTATTTTCCTTATCTGTAGACCTCTCCTCATCTTTCATGTTAAAGAAATCCCTAGGCACAACTTTAATAGCAGCCTTCCAGCCCTTTTCCCGTGGGTTTTCCACATAGAAAACTTGCAAAGATTGCGAAGCAAGAATGAACGGTTCCTTGGTATATTTGAATTGTTTAGAGTTAACAATTGTGATTCCATATTCGTCTTCCTTGATAGCACTCCCTTGTACCCACTTACACTTGAAGAATACGACCTTCCTATCTTCATGATAACTCAATTCAATGATATCCACAAGTTGACCATAGTACGTGCGATCTTCATTTGTTGTTGTCTTCGCAGTAACTATAACACCACTATTTTGAGTTTTCTTCTTATTGTCAACGCTTATGGTGCGAAATCTAAACCCATTTCCCACAAACTTTTTATATCTTTTGGCATTCCCACTAGGTCCGATGGCAAGCCACCTAAGGTCATTTGTCTTAGAGTCACCATCTTCCACACAAAAACGTCGAACCTATTTAATTATAAGTGGAAAAATTGGTTATTTGAAAATAGAGAAGCACATATTGCTCTAAATTCATGCATTTTTTGTTTAGGAAGAATCCAAACCTACAAAGTACTTACATTGTCTTTGAACCATGTCGGGAAACACTCTTGATGCATGCGTTTAATGAGTGACTCCTGAGCAAAAGGATTCTGAGTTGCAATAAGTTGATAGTGTTCTCTACATACCAAAACAACCTTAATTAGAACCATGTGTGTATATATATATATATATATCTTTGTATTGTGCACTCCAAAATGCATCACCAACAATGAGAATGTCTTACTGAATAAATGGGGTCACTTCAGGGCAATTAGATAGAAGATATGAATGCATCTGTTGCTTATCTTTGAACTCTAATAAAAACGTCTTAATCATCCCCATTGCACGACCCGAACTAGAGAAAATAGACAACCCTTCGCGAGATCTAACTCCACTATCTTCATAATTCCTAGGAACACGAGTCAACTTTGTCTCCACATCATGCAAATACCTTGTGGCAAAAGTCAAACACTCTTCTACTAGATACCCTTCTGCAATAGATCCCTCTGGTCGACTTCTATTCCGCACATAATTCTTTAGTGTAAGCAAATACCTACAAGCACGGATGATAACACGTATCAAAGGAGACCAAAACGGATTTTACAAATGAATGAATAATTAGTAAGAGATCTTCATACCTCTCGATTGGGTACATCCAACGATATTGTACTGGTCCCGCAATGCTAGCCTCATAGGGTAAATGAATTGCTAAATGCACCATTACATCAAAGAATGCTGGTGGAAAAATTCTTTCCAGGTGGCAAAGGGTTAGTGCGACCCGAGATTCGAGCTCCCTAAAACCATCAACTGTACCAACTTTTGAACATAATTCCCTAAAGATACTACTAAACTCAATTAAAACAGCAGCAACATTCTTTGGCAACGACTTTCGCACAGCTATTGGAAGCAATTGTTGCATTATAATGTGATAGTCATGGCTCTTCAACCCAGTAAGTACCCGTCGCTTGAGATTCACACAGTGCGATATATTTGCCGCATAACCATCGGGTACTCTAACTTCTTCTAATACAGTTAAAAATGCATCTTTCTCTTCATTGGACATTGTGTAACATGCAGGATTATAGTGCTTCTTCCCTCCTGGACATGTAACATAATTATGCAACGCATGTCTTATGTTCATATTTTTCAAGTCCTCACGTGCCTTCTCACCATCCTTTGTATGTTTATCAATATCCAATAAAGTCCCTACCAGGCTGTCACAAATGTTCTTCTCCGTATGCATTACATCCAAGTTGTGTCGTATTAACAAATGCTCCCAATATGGTAATTTAAAGAATATACTCTTTTTCTTCCATCCATCTGCCCTTTTTGGACCTTTGCCCTGTTTCTTTCCAAATGTGACATTAAGGTCATGCATCTGTTCCAAATGTTGAGAACCAGACCAAATCCTTGGCGGAGATCTCCATTCCGTCTCCCCATTAAAAGTTGTTTTTTCACGACGAAAATGGTGTTCGATATCCAACCATCGACGGTGGGCCATGTAGCAAATTTTTTGACTAGCATCTAAATATTTTGCATCAATATCTACGTTGCAATCAGGACAAGCAAAATATCCTTTAGTTTTCCACCCTGACAAGTCTCCATATGCAGGGAAGTCATTAATTGTCCACAATACTGCCGCACGCATTGTAAAATTTTCTTTTCTTGCCGCATCATATGTACGTAAGCCATCAACCCACAAATCCTTCAACTCATCAATCAGTGGTTCCAAATACACATCAATGTTGTTCCCGGGTGCACTAGGACCAGGAATGAGCAATGACATTATAAAGTAAGGTTGTTTCATGCACAACCACGATGGCAAATTATACGGCATCAAAATTACAGGCCACGTGCTGTGGGAATGGCTCATAGAACCAAATGGATTAAAACCATCGCTTGCTAACCCAAGTCTAACATTACGAGGCTCAGCGGCGAACACTGGATACCGATTGTCTAAGGTTGCCCAAGCTTCAGAATCAGCAGGATGCCTCAATACCCCATCCTTCGTACGATCATCTTCATGCCATCTCATCAAACCCGCAGTTTTATCTGACATGAACAATCTTTGTAGTCTTGGCTTCAAGGGGAAGTGACGCAGAACCTTGGCAGGTATTTTCTTTTGTTTGGTAGACGTAGAGTCTACACTATCGTTGGTGGTTTGCCACCTTGAGGTCTTGCATATAGAGCAGGTCTCATCATTTTTTGAACTTTTCCAGTACAACATGCAGTCATTAGGGCATGCATCAATCTTGTCATACCCAAGACCTAGTTCCCCAATTATCTTTTTGGTATAATAAAATGAGTTGGGCAGTGTTTCACCTTCAGGGAGTGCATCCTTCAGTAACTCAAGTACCATAGTGAACCCCTTATCACTCAATCCATGAAGACATTTAATGTGGTATAAACGAATAAGGAATGAAAGCTTACTGTACTTCTTACATCCCGGGTACAACTCTTGCTCAGAATCTTCAAGCAACTTGAAAAATTTTGTCGCATCGGGATTTGGATCATCAATACATTCATCCTGCCTGCTTTCATCTTGCTCGCCTTCTTCCTGCCAACCTTCATGCGATGGGATCCCAAATGCCCCATGTAGCATTCCTTGCATATCATCAGCTTCCTCAATTTCATCTTCTTCAACTGGCATTGCCTCTATAGAGCGAAGCAATTCCAATTCCCCATGGCGGACCCATATACCATGGGAATATCTTTGAGCCCATCCCACGATTGTTAGATGTTGGTGTACAACGTCTGGACTAAGCCTATTCAAATTATAGCAATCCTTACATGGGCAATAGATCAAACCTCTCGAAGATGCATTATCAGATGCATATTTGATGAATTTCTTGAGTCCGGTTTGATATTCTACAGATAGTGGATGTAGTTCAATCCAACTCTTATCCATGATAAAATTCCAACAACTTCAATACTGTAACGAAAAAAATTCATTCAAATTAAAACCTATAATGTCTACTATATTTTATAACAAGGTATTTTGCATAGTATATATAGCCTATGGAGAAAGCTATTGTCTTCAAAATCGTCCAATAAAGTAAACCCTATTACTCGTGCATCCATATGTCTGAAACCTTTAAACATTGGGTGTTTATTGCGAGAGTACCTTTATTTGTATTTAGATATAATTGGCTGGCTATTTGTAACCTTTAGTGATTATTTTCTAGGTTGCATTTCTCTCTTCTGCTTTCTCATATGGGACATCTCGTCCCCTTTTGTAATCCTTTTCTCTTTTTAATAAATTATTGTTGCTTATAAAAAAAATATAAAAAAAAAAAACAGAGAGAGAGAAACCTTTAAACTCTAATATTTTATATGTTTTTATAAACAATCATCATAACAACTTAAAGTTGAAAATCATCAGCCACTAAGATAAATAAAACCTTCATTCAATATGCCAACGTGACAATTGATACAACTAAAAGAAAACTTAAAAAGCAATGCATTCTTACATAATCCCTCACATTACATATAAGAAATAGGAAGCTACCATTTTCATTAAAATTATATCATGTCAATAGATTCCAAGAAATCAAAACACGTTTAGGAAGAACCTATATACATCTTAGTTTTGCAATGAAAGAGAGAGAGGAAGAAAGAATTAGAATAAACATGAAGCGTACTTAGTAAATGTAGGAACGAACTAACTCACCAAGTTGTGAACAACTCTTTCAAAACCGTATCCCACAGTGTTGCAACCTAACAAGCAAATAAACCCCATTAGATCAAGAATAAATATAAAATTGATATGAAGAATAATATAATTATGTGTAAATCAATGTATATGAATAACATGGATATTTCTTGTCCTATGGGTTTGATGGTCCTATCCCATTTAAGAATTATATACCATTCAACTATTACGTTACTACATACATATGACACTTTCATAAAAATTTCGGCAGCATTTCCTTACAGTTCTCCAAGTACGTAATTTAGAGAGTAAGGAACATTTCAATTCCTCTCTAAACTCGCACCCAGAGAACATTTAGGAAACGTTACCGAAACTTTTAGAAAGATATCAAATGTATAAGTGCGTAATAGTTGAGCAGTATATATTCCTAAACTGTCCAAATGGACAATTCAAGAATCGATACGTGTCAAGGTGCCAACTACTAACATCAACACATAAGATTTTGTTGGGAAACACATCGTATCATAAAGACATAGAAGTGTTTACCCTACACCATCAATGTGTTAAAAAAGAAGTAAGTAGCACCTTATGCCGCCGTATCATTCTTGAACGGGTAATCTAGGTTGATATAATGAAGAAAATAATAAAAGCACAAATTTTTCCACAAATTTTAATCATAGGAAATCAACTCAAAAGCAGCAAGTACCCATATTAGAAAAACACATATATTTACCAAAATTTATGAAAAAATTATATTTCTTTTTTAAAAAAAAAAAAAAAAAAAGACAAAGAAACAAACAAACATGTATGAAATAGAGCAAGACATTGGTTTTTTCCCCCAAAGATGATAGTTCCTTCTTGTTGTTGTTGAAGGTTTTTGAATATCTGTACAAGATAGTTATTCGCCTAGCTTGGTTGATGGGGTTGCAAATCACGAATTCAAGAGCAATTTATAAGATTGTGTTTGAGTTATCTATTTATCGTTCTTGCTTTTAAAATAATGCTATTGTTCATTACATTTACTGGAAGTAGCAAGAACATATCTTGGTAGGTCATTTTCTAAGTTGTTTGATTTTTTGTATTGACATAGGTTCTTATAAAAAAAAAATAACAAAAAACAAAAAGAAAAAGAAAAATTGTATTGGAATGGGTTATCTTTGGATAAGCTTCTATTCAATGAAGTATTAACTTTAATTTAGGCTAACTATTTTATATATTATTTGCTTGCCTATGAGGTGTTTGAGTGAACGTCAGAGTGACTTGCCTCAATTTGGATTTCTTTTCTAACTATTTTATATATTATTTGCTTGCCTAAGAGGTGTTTGACTGAATGTTATAGTGACTTGTCTTTATTTGTATGGATATATTTTTTGTTTTTAGAAACTACAAAAAGTATGAGATTGATTAATGGTCTCTTAGGTAGGTCTGTGTAATTGGGACAACGCCCATTTTTCTTGTAGAAGTTGGCCATGACTAGATAAAAAGAAAAATATAACTCAATTGAAATATATTTGATTGAGTAATATTTTGTTTTTGTGTGCTTGTTGTATGTGCTTATTATGTTATAAATCAAATTTGATTTTTATTTTCAGATTGGTAGTCATCCCAATATTTATGTCTTGGACACCCATGTTGTTTTGCCTCTCAAAGATGACCTTGTTGAGGTATGCCCTAAGCTAGCTTTAATAGGTATGATTATTCCCAATTTTTTGAGCAATTTTTCCAAGCTAGTTTTAACATAAGGAATATTTATATATTTTAGACAAATCATTTAGTTTTAACATTAGGTCTATGTGAATTGAGCAATTTTTGTATTGTTTTGAGAACTTAAAATTTTTTAGTTGACTGGGTAGCTTTCATTTATAAGTTTGTTTAATTTCATTATATCAAGGGTGTAGATGAGGACTAAAATAAAGACAAAATAGTATTTGCTTCTCAAAGGTTTTCTATGGAAACATATGTTGCATTCACTATTATTATTTGGTATGTCTGACTTAACTCAAAAAAGCCTTTGTAGTTACTACCAAGTACGTACTTGGGAAAGGCTGTATGAAACTTTTTTCCCCATTCAGCTCTACCGAGGGGTAATTTATGAATAAATAATGTAGTGATTTGGGTTATGCATGACTACGTAAGCCTCACTATCCTACTCAGGACGCATAATGGTAAGAGAGATCTGGCAGGAATGCAAAAGGAAGCTCTAATTTAATTTCCCTCAACTGGATTATTCTACCCTCACCAAGCTCTTATGAATTGTGAGTTGGTCTTTCAATTTTGATTAATTTATACGTATGTATAATATATTTGTAATTCCCTTTTTAGGTGTGCAGTGGAGTACTAATGGAGTTTTTACCTCTTTCAAGTGGCTGAGGGATGTCAACAGGCCGAATACAATGTAGATCTAACAAAAGGCCGAGTTACTTGATTAAATATATAGTTATTTGATTTTTTAATTCAATTACATTTGTTGGGATTGAGTTGGAATTTGAACATGACAAATTCTACAAAAGTGTATCCGAATGCTAATTGATTGTATATTTTTTAATGTCAAATCCTTTTCGTTTGGTACTTAGAATTGAAAATTGTTTGTTTTTCATTCTTAATATATATATATATATAATGTCAAGAGTTATTGATGGACAAGAGCAAGTCAGACAATCAATTAGTTATTCTAATAAGCTCATAGGTAGATAGAAACAAAATTTATAAGTCAAGATTAAAGGTAGAGAAAATAGGGAAGCACAGTCGCTTACCAATGTTCTCTTCTATCCGAAGAACAAAGTATCTGCAGAAGAAAGGAGTTTAATTTAGACACCCTCTAGATACTAGATGAAGGTATTGATGCTTTCAAAATGAAAAGCAGGCTTAGGATGAACAAGCTTAAATTATACAGCAAAATTTATCTCAATTGCTTGTTGGACATAATTTTAACAACATAGTCCAACAATACAATAGTTCATAAAGGTAGACTTTGGTTTAAGTGCAAATGGAATCAACCTGCTGCTATCAATTACAGGCTCCACTGGATGCGGCTCCCTATTTCTCAAAAATGCCCGAGCATATAGTTCACCTACGTTCAATATATCAAATTGAGATTAAAAATAAAATTTTGAAAGTGGAAAGGTATATTCCATTTTCTTATAATAGTAATCTAAAGATAACTTCACCAGTGGACTTATTCACAAGTCTGTTGATGCACTCTTCTCCCTTGCTAATAACTTTCAACGTCCCCTCCTATGCCCATTCGTTGACATGCCATTCATCAGCCCTAAAATAAAATTCAAAGATTCAAACCTCCATTTCCAATACATGTAAATTCATGTTTCAGCATTAAGCATCACCAATAATATTGACTATATCTAGGATTTTAGCACTCGTATATGTCTGCATGAACCTTATGCCAAAAAAGATCTGCATTTGATTGTCGGAACCGAAAGGAAAAAGAAATAGGAACTCAGATTTAAGGGTCAAGTTTGGGAGGCAGTTATAGCTTCTGAGTTTCCTTTTTTTTTGCTATGAATTTTAAGGCAATCAAACTTCTTTTTTTTTTGGATAAATGAGTGAGTATATTCGAAAAAATAAGATATACAAGTAAGCCAAAAGAAGCCCATAGGCCATAAAGAAAACATCACCAACATTCAATATTAATCTACCCAAAAGAGGGAAGATTAATAAAGTGTGTAAGATGAAACCTCCCAACCCGAGGATAGCAAAATAGAAAAGAAACCTAACTAAGGATTTCATAATTAATCCCCCAGTTGGTACAAAAAATTCTAGTCCTAGCATTGTCTATGAAATTTTTGAGACTAGCAATACAAAATCTAACATCATCAACTACATAGGATATAACAAAATTTGCCAGTCTAAACACATTTTCATGAATTCTGATATTTCTTTGCCTCCAAATGTAATAGAAAGTGGCTGCCCAAGCTATCCTCTTGATAGTATTCCCAAAAGAGTTCCCATTCAAGTTATGAGTTGCCCAAATCAGTTCATTCTGCCACAGTCTAGGACGTCTAAAAACACAACATTTCTCTAATATAGCTTTCCAAACTTCAACAACAACAGGGCAAGTAATAAACAAGTGTTCACAAGTTTCAATGTGGGCATTACAAAAAACACAACTTGAATTAGAAATGATTCCCCGTTTATCCTTAGTATTGATTCTATTAAGGATGATCAACCAAAGAATAAAAGCATGTCTTTTGATAGCTTTAGGAAACCAAACAATTTTATACCAGGCCACTTCAATTTTATGCTATCTAATAGCATTCCAATCTGATCGAGAAGAAAATGAACCTGATGGGTCAAGGAGCCATAATATCTTGTCATTAATTTTAGCCAAAATTAACTGCGTGATGATTCTACAAATCCCCCATTTTTACTGAGTTTGCAGAAGAAGAAAAGAGAGAAGGAGACAAAACAAGACACACATACCTACAGTGAAGAAGAATATTTGTCCTAATCTCCCATTTTTCCCTTTCGGCAGTTCTGAAAATTTTCCCCTTCACAAAACCAGTCGAACAAGAAGAAAAGAGAGAAGGAGACGAGCTTATCAAAGAGAAAAAGAAAAAAAAAAAACAGAGAGAGAAGGAGACGAGACAGAGAAGAGAGAGAGACACACATACCTGGAGTTTCTGCACTGAAATTTCTCCCCTTCACGGCTGTTCTGAAATTTCTGCACTGAAATTTCTCACCTTCACGTCTCCCCTTCACGGCTGTTCGGAAATTTATCCACTGAAATTTCTCCCCTTCACGTCTCCACTTCACTGCTGTTCTGAAACTTCTCTACTGAAATTTCTCCCCTTCACGTCTCCCCTTCACGGCTGTTCTAGCTCCACTTAAATTTCTGCCCGGAAATTTCGATCAAATGGAAAGAGATCAGGATTTAAGCACAACGGTGGGAGAGGCATGAGAGCTGATTTTCTCATTAGGGCTCATTTGGGTTTGGGAGGTAAGAGAGAGAGAGCAAATAGATGGAAGTGAATGGAGGGAAAGCTGAAAGGTTTCGCGGGAGAACGAAAAGGGGAAAAAAAAATCTGCAAAGCCACATGCGTGTCGAGAAATGGATGGTGGGATGGGAGATCAGATATTTGTGACGGATTAAACTGGTTGCAAAAAATATTATCAGCGCTTTGTAACGAATTAAAGGGTTGCAAAGGAAGGACTTGTGATGGATATTTTCGTCACAAATCTTTGCAACTGCTATTGTGTGTCACAATTCTTAGGTAAATCAAGGGAAAAAAAACCTGATAAAAACTTTGTGACGGAAAGGCAAAAAAACCTTTTTTTTAGTAAATTTTAAATTAGTGGTCAAAATAATTGTGACCATTACCTAAATTTGGTCACTAAAATCAGTTACAATTGCTCTCTTTTTTTGTAGTGGTTGGAAATATTTTACATCCCAAATCACCCAAATATTGGGTTTGATATAACTTCATATACTTGTTTGGCCCTCCACTTATAAGTTTAGTTGGAAACTTAACATGTGTTGGAAAGATACCACATCCCACATTGGTTAATTGTAAACATTGACATTGTTTCATATACCTGTTTGGACCCTCCACTTAGAAGCTTATGTTTGTAAGTTGGAAACTTAACATGGTATCAGGATATGTCATTCTTGAACCGTTTTCATTCATCAGCCCATCTTTATTGTTCATGTTAGGCCTATTTTTATCTTATTAGGCTGCACATGAGGGTGAGTGTTGGAAATATACCACATCCCACATTGGTTAACTATAAACATTGATATTGTTTCATATATCTGTTTGGAGCTTGTAAGTTGGAAACTTAACACGGTATCAGAGTATGTTGTTCTTAGGTCTGGTATCAGAGCATGTCGTTCTTGAACCATTTTCGTTCATAAGCCGATATTTATTGTCCATGATAAGCCCGTTTCTATCTTATTAGGCTGCACGTAAAGGGAAGTGTTGGAAATATACCACATCCCACATTGGTTAATTATAAACATTGATATTGTTTCATATACATGTTTGGGGCTTGTAAGTTGGAAACTTAACATGGTATCAGAACATGTCGTTCTCGGATCCATTGAAGAAGTGCCTATTTGGAGAGAGAACCATAGGTACATTGGCAATTTGCCCTATATTTGCTTTTATAGTTTTTATCCTTAGGAAAATACTTAACTGCCCAAAATATTGATCCAAATGATTGAAGACCCATGCACTAATAAGGTGTGGAGGCCCCCATCGACACCTTATTTGTGCTTTGGTCAGCATTTAGGTCATTGTTTTAAGTCATTTAGCATTGCTCTTATCTTCATTGCATGAGCCAATTTTTGTTCAACAGTGGTAATCGTGGAAGGGGCTGGCCTGTTTCACTGTTAAACAGACCAGCTTGGCTTATTCCAAAGATCTTAGTGATGGATTGATTATTTAACTTGATGCGATCTAGGGTCCCAATTAATTTGAATTCAATTTGTTTATAAATTATAATCATACTAGATTAGAATCATATGAAGTGCACCATTTTAAGGAAAATGCTATAATTCCCAAATATTATCATAGGAGAGAACTGGAAAATTTTGGGTTATTTTTAGCACTGCCCATAGTTCAATGTGATGCCGTCACATGGAATATACACAAATTATAGAATGTTGTACCAAGATCTTTGATCTGAGTGCTACTTCACCCTCTCTCTTTTTTTTTTTTTTTTTGGGTGGGTAAGGAGTCCTAATTTGCTTTCATGTTGTAGGTCACATCCATGGCTTTAAGGACTGTTCTACTGGTTTTTCTCATGTGTTCTCTCCTCTTGGGCAATAATGGAGTTGAAGGAAGCAGAAAATTATCTAGGGAGGAAGAATTGGATTTGGAGAAGCAACTTAAACTCCTGAATAAGCCAGCTGTTAAAACTATTCGGGTAAGAGATCTTCATTATTATTACTATTATTATTATTATTTAAATTTGAAATTACTAATAGAAAAATTAATAGTTTTTAATTTTTAATTTGTGTTGATTGAGGGTCTATGATGTGCAACGTATCCACTGATAACATAACATGAAGGACACATCAACCACAGTTGGTTTGGTTCCTAATAACCCTGCCATGTTGGCATTAAGAAAAAAAGTGGCCTACTTTATCATGGGTTCCTAATGGAATATATATCAGTGCAACAAACACTAACATATATGATTTGACGATTTCCGGCCATATCGAAATTTTGAAGAATATATATATATATATATATATATATATATATATATATATAATTTATTTATTTTATTTATTTTTGCTTTCTTCATTATATGGGAGAGGGAAATGTTCTAATCAAATGCTCAAAACTTATCTAATCAAGCAACGTTTTTTTGTTTCATTGGTAATAATACACATTGTTGTATGACCCAATAAACGTTGCAAACTCATCTTATTTGAAGCTTAAATGAAAATTTGTCATTTTGCGCTAATTAATTGTCAAATTAGAGGAGGTGTGTATATCGCAAAATTGAATCCTCTTTAATTCAGGATGGTCCACTGAAATCTAAATTGTCCATATTACCATAGCCTCCAATAAGAGCGGGTCCCACTTAATTTAGATTTAATCAAATATAAATGTATAATATTTGGCATAAGACCCCATTATATATGTTTATATATAATATCATATTTATTGTATATGCAGTCTCGGCCAGATGAGGATGTGTTGATATAAGTTATATCAACATCCGCATTGAGGGTTATCCTCTGTACATTGGTGAGTGGTAGGGTACAATAAGCCAATGCATGAGTGTTATAACCTTCAATATATAATTATATCAGTACATCCTCACTTGACCGTCATCTAATGGATATATATAGATATTTACATCATCCAATATATATACATATATATAGGATGATGATCAGGTAAGCACGTACTGACATAACTTACATTAACACCCGGATTGGGAGTTGCACCTTGTGCCTTAGTAGGTTAAGGGGTACATTAAACCAATGCAAGGAGTACAACCCCTAATGCATGATACTGATATAACTTATATCAACACGTGCTGATAGGAACATAACCGTATAAATCTATATATATCTATATATATATATATATATATATATATATATATATATATATATAATTTATTACTTAATTTAAAATAGCATATGTTTGTATTCTTTTATTTGCAGAATGGCAAACACTTTTTCGTACTTTAAATGCTTGCATACTTGTCTTATACAAATTTTATTCACAATATTCTAATTCTAAATTGTTTATTAGAGTCTCTTTCATTATTCTCAAACATGTCATTGAAAATTAACATGTTCTACTACTAACTCCCGGTTTTTTTTTCTTCTAAACAGATATTGAAAATTTTATTTTTCTCAATAATTCTCTAGATATTTCTATATTTTTAGACCCTTGCCTTTTTACTTCCATGTCCGACTTTGGTACACCAGAAGTAAGCCTCATCAAAAGTCTAAGGCCCATGGACAGCCCGAAGGAAAAAGCCTAGCCCGAGTCCGAAAAAGCTCAAGCCCGAATACCCTTGGGCTAAGCCTAGGCCTTTAGTTGAAGCCCGAATCCCAACACTGTTAGCATAATATATCATTATGAATATTTTCCAATTTTTCAAGAAAGTATTTTTTAGTGATCATTTCTCAAATTAATACCAATAAAAGGCCATTCTTTGTTACCTTACAACAAATGGATAGTCAACTTAATACAAAGTGACTACCAATGTACTCTATTTTGGTATTATGGTAGAAAGTGGTCACGAAAGGTAATGTTTTATTTTTTTTCTTTTGTTACAACACTAACAGTGGGCTACTATGGCTTAGGCCCGAAGCCCAATGCCTGAAAAAGCCCGAGCCCATGGGCTAGGCCTAGGCTTCACATTTTCCTTCATGGCCCGGCCCGAAAAACCCTGCCCAAGGCCCAGATGGGCCCAAGAAAAAAAGCCCAAGCCCGGCACAATGCCGAGGCCTAACCAGCAGCCATGTATTTCATCACTATGCTCCGACTTGAATTGGCTGAAACCCATCTAAATTGACCAGTGAACGGGTCTTCATCGGGTCGTTTTGCTCTTGATTTTAACCGTCACCACTACTGCAAATCAATCAGGTATTGCAATCACTGTACTTATGAACTTATTAGGACCATTTGACTAGGGACTCTAATTGGCACAAAAAATCCCTTGAACAGCCACCCTTTCTAGAGTCTGTAAGACATTGAAGGAGCATACTAATCTTTAAGCATTGATTTTCTTGACGGCTAAGGTAATATTATTGCAAGGGCATTGCCCCACTAGAGTAGGATGGCCCCTAAAATGGGGTCTGAGATGTCTCAACCGAGGTGCTAGGATCTATGGGATAAAGGGATTTAACCTCATGCTTTTATCAGTTGCAATTTTTGGAAATACTAGTTACGTCCTTGCATCAAATGGTATTAGTGTAGGTCTTGCGTTTAAATCTCCTCGTTGGCATGAGTGTATGATGCAGGGTATTGCCTCGTTAGAATAGAGTGGGCCCTATTTAGTCTTGACCCCTTACACTGTCCCTACATCAAATATGTACGGAGTTCCTTTTGTTGACATCTCAAGTCAAATCAAATTTTTGCTTAATTTCAAAAAACAACAAAGTGCTTCCAATTGAAGCTAATTAAACAATACATAGGTAGATCATTTTCAAGAGTACAATTTAATACAAGGCTTTTATTGTATGCAGACAGAATATGGAGATATATATGATTGCGTAGATTTTTATAAACAACCTGCATTTGACCATCCTCTGTTGAAGAACCACACTTTCCATCACAAGGTTGGTTTGTTTTATTTATTTATTTATTGTTATTTACCTATTCTTACAAAGTTTAAATCATTCTCGTGCATCTGATCCCACTACTAACGTTTCATGATTGTGTTCTCGTGCAGATGAGACCTGCTTCTCATCCTAAATCATTGTCGAGAGACAAAGATTCCTCAACAGTTGGTAAACAACCATTGAATATAGGGCTTAAGGGAGGAGGTTGTCCCGTTGGAACAGTTCCCATTAGGAGAACTACTAAAGATGATCTCATCAGAGCCAAATTATTCTCAGAAAGACTTGACTCTTTAGACACAAATCCTCTCGCTACTGGGACCTCTGCTTTTCATGTAAGTTCTTTCTATTACGATGTTTAGTGTTCTTTTACAACAATAAATATTAATGAATGCAAACCACCCCCCCCCCCCCCCCCCCCCCAAAAAAAAAAAAAGGTCCAGATTTCTCGATCCTTATGGGATTAGTCTAGGCCTAATGGCTTAGGATACCCAAAAAAAAAAAAAAACAAAAAAAAAAAAAAAAAACAATTAACATTATGTTGTATAGTATGCCATAGTTCGGACAAAATCCATTGCAAACAGAAAGTTCAAGGGAGCCGGAGCGAAAATCAGCATATACAATCCAAGAGTGCAACCCCTTCAACTGAGTTCAGCTCAAATAAAGATCCAAAATGGTGGTGATTCTATACAAGTTGGGTGGACGGTAAGTCAGATCGCAGCTTGTACGTAGAAGAGAAGTATTTGTTATTGGAAATTTTTTTTTTCTTTTCCTTTTCTGGGTGTACTTTTCATTCTATCTGATTGTTTCTCATTTTTTTAATTGTTTCTAATTTTTGTATTCAACAATTTTTGTCTCAGGTGAATCCAATTTTATACGGTGATAATCGTACTCGGCTATTTACATTTTTGAACGTAAGTTCCATTGGCTATGCAGACAATATGTTTTTATATGCAATAGTTAAATTGTTTAATTGTCTAGTGTTTTCTATTCCAATAGACTAGTGCGTCCCAGTGTTACAACACTCGCTGCCCAGGGTTTATAATTACCAACACCAAGATACCTTTGGAGGACCTCAATACGAGTGGGGATTTTTTATTTACAGGGTAAACCCTTACAACCCCTTTGAGCATCCAAATAGAAATTAAACAGTTTTAGTGCATGCCTCAATCTAATCATCACATTTTTCATATTTCTTATATATATTTGATCAAATTTGTACACGAACATGCAGGAAGATTATAGTGGAACCTGGTGGCTTGTAATGGGACGAGACAACACCAAAATTGGATTTTGGCCGCAGAGTATATTCAGTGGTTTAGCAGACTTAGGTACCTATGTGGAGTGGGGAGGAGAGGTGGCCAGTGTACAGGGGATACCTAGCCCTGAAATGGGCACTGGCGATTTTCCAACGGGGGACACTAAGTTTGATGCGTTTTGTAGAGATATTGTGGTCGTAAATGAATTTAATTACACTGTACGTGCTACATACACCGAACGCTTTTCAGATGACCCCAACTATTATCAGGTTCAGGACAAAAGATTTACAGATTTCGGACATCTAGTCCTGTTTGGGGGATTTGGTGGGATCATTGCACATTGATACTTTTTTCTTTCAAGGATTCATGGAGGCTTTTTCAAGGATGCATGCATAAATATTTGCACTTTTTTACTGGATTTATGAATAAGTTTAATTCCCACTTTTGTATGTTGTGTGTTTGTATGTGTTTTTTATGTATGCTAACAAAAAAGGTATGTTGGAGGTGTAAGGTCTCATATCGGCTAACCAAGGTTGGCATAATTGCTATGTTTGATATGCTTGAATAGAATGGAAAAAAGTTATGAAATGAAGTCATTCCCAAGGACCATTTCATGCCTTTATTTAATGCAATAGAGGAAAAAAAATGGTAACATGAAATGGGAATTGAATTAAAGAAAAAAGAAAAAAAAGAAAGAAGAGGAAGTGGGTCCCATTGGAGTGTGGCAATTAAGATATGAGAGAGGAATGCTCATTCTATCAGAGGAATGAATAATGAGCTTTGAGGGAATATAGAATTTTTTCCTTTGGCCAACCAAATGGTTCGCTATTTTTTTTTTACCAGTAGAATGAGGATTTTATTCCTTCATTCCCATGTACCCAACGTAGCTTTAAAAGTGTATAAGATTACCTCCCCTTCAAGAGTTAGATAGGTTGAGTGGGTTAACTTTATAGGCTCTTGGACCTTTTTTAGGCTACAAATTGATGTACACGTGCGTTGCACGTGACAATATTTGCGTTGTAAAAAATAATTTTTAAATCAAATTTAAATTTTTATACTCACTCCTTATTCATCTCCTAGTACAACTCTAATTCATATAACTACCAAACTTTTTACAATTATGTAACAATTTTTTCTTCTAGGTAGAATTCCTCAAATTTTAGTTTCCAAACATTGCCTTTTATTCTTCTCCCACTATAACTCAAATTTGTAAATTGTGATTTTTTTAACTTATGTAACAAATTTTTTTTCTTTTCCTGTTTGGGTAGAATAATATTTATTTTAATTTTGCTTATTTCTCATTCCAATAAGATCGTGATGCAATATTGAAACTAACATCCAAAAGAACTTAAGCCAAAAAAAAAAAAAAAAAAGATTTGAAAGACAGCTATATAGTTATAAGGAGATTCATAAACTTGCATAACGTTATATGTGCCTATATATATTATAAGATATAACATATGCAAAGACTTGAAGAACCTTTGTTAAGACAATGAAGTTTTCTAAGAATATGGAAAAATAATAAATAAATTAAAAAACCAGCCACCAAATTAAAATTTGTGTGCACCTTTGATCATCCAATTTTAAATACATCCATGATCACTAAATTAAGAGAATAATAAAAATCAAGATGCACTTACAATTCATTGATCTGGAAAATAAAAAACCACTATACAACTGGTATGCTATAACAGATTTCAAGAAACAAAATTACTTACTATAATTAATCTTATAAATGATATATAAAAAAAGAAAATAGTGAAATTTATAGGGAACAATAACTTATAACCATGACAATGACAATTTCTTACAAACATATTTTGTTCAACAAATCACTAAAAAAAAATACCTAAAATATTATATAAAATATAAAAATTGTACTGTACAAAAAATAAAGCAAATTGTAACGTCGGCGCTAGTTGGCCACCACGTGAGCGCACATGAGCGCACGTAAGCTTCTTCATTAGGAACTAAACATCCATCGTGTGTTTTCCCACGTTGAAAAATAAATGCATAGTTAGTGTACTAAATTATACAAATTACAAATTTGTACACCATATTGAAATTTGAGTTAAAGTTAATGACACTAATACGTAGTTTGCCCCAAATTTCAAAGAGGAGAGTCAGTACATTAATTGATCCTTCTCGAAGAAATCTTAAAATATCAATGAATTGGAACAAACGCCATAGCCACCAAGCAGTGCTAGATGCCAAAAACCACCTCCCACATTTCCCTCGTCTTTTACTACGTAGTTTCTCGTACCCTCTGCAAACGACTCTGTGTCTACAGCATCCACAGCTCGTCGATTTTCAATGAAAGTTGAAATCTGCCTGCAAAATGCATCATATCTGGTGTCCTCAAGGGGAACATAGCCACTGCCTACTTGAGGACCAGGTTGCCCTGGTGGACTATATACCTCTCCTCCCAATTCAACAGACGAAGCAGGATTTGCTAAACCAGTGAATAATTCCACTGGCCAAAATCCAACTAGGGTATCATTTGATCCAGATTGAAGCGCCCAGTTTCCTTGATGATCCTACATGCATTGGGCACACAGAAAATGAAATAAATAAATAAAGACAATTATATTTAATTTGAAAGAAAGTGACAAATATTAGACTATGGGTTTACCTGGTAGACAGTAAATTTCCAATTGTATATCGGTCCTCCCCTTGTAGAAGTTGGTTCGAAAACAATGTCGAGAGGAATCCCAGGGTTAACATGTAGAAACCCAATGCATAGCTCATTGAAATATTGTGTTGTAGCATTCTGTTTGTAGACAAAGTAAAAAGCACAGTATAAAAATGACTCTGAAGTAGTGCAGTCCACTAATTAATTAGAATTATAAGTGTGTACAGCCAATGCTTACATTCCAACGTGTAAAAAACCAGGTACGATTATCATTGCATAAAGTTGGATTAACCTGAGACAAAATTTAAATAAATGAGATACTAACATTTATGTGTTCGCACTTCAATATAATTAATAAAAACATAATGACATTGATGGCTAATAGAGAAAAGAAAAACAAAACACAGCACACACAAAAACAATGATCTCCTAGCTGCAAGCTGACTTACCGTCCATCCAACTTTTATACTGTCAGGACCATTCCGGATCTTCATTTGTGCTGAACTCTATTGGTTGTTTGCAACTGATGGATTGTATTAGCTGGCGCGCATTTGGCCTCCATAGAACTTCTTGTTTGGATCAGCTTTTGTCCGAGCTATGGCACGCTATGCAAACCACTCTTTTATGTTAATCAAAGAACCATTTGGCTAATGTTCGATTTTTCCCAACCTTTGCATTATGGTGACTCTAGGAGAATATGATATACACAATTTTTCTTAAATCAACAGTATGCATTGGTACGCTAGTTGTACCTTAAACATAAGTGAGTTAAACCACAAAACCCATGTACACATGCATGGGCTATAACCCTTAACGCATGATTGTGTGAGTTTTAAGTGATATATAGACCAATTATAGTTCGAAAATCATGTACACAAATATGGTCAACAATGCAAGTTTCATTTCTTCCCTTCGTGGTTTTGCCAAAATATTTTAGTTGTTGATAGCAAATTAAATAATTCAGCAGGAAAGACTTACAGTGATACTAGGTTTGTCATCATTGAGAATGTACGGGGAAAAATCCAAACAGGTTGGCGGAGCGCTTCAAGGAAGGTGGTCTGATGATCTGGAGTGTTGCGGCACAATAGTCGGAGAAAGTTGCAAAATCTGGGATGCTCCCAGGCTCTCAAATGAATAGTGACGCTAGGTGGCTTGATGACTAGTAGTGCTAGGTGCTTCGAGGGATAATGCCGTTCGATTCTCCAGTGAACAGTAACCTGAAAACAAAGAGAACCGTCAAGGGAGGACGGGGGTTGTCCGGCTTAAAACCCTCTGATGCTCAAGTCAATCTCAGTGTCGAGAGATAGAGAGAGAAAATCATGAAAAAGGAGAATCTCTAGGGTTTTGTGCCGTTATGAGACTTACCTTCTTTGGTGTGAATAGTATTCCTTTTATAGGAAGAGACTAGGTTTCAGATTGAACCCATATGCTGACCTGATCGTGGTTAATTTAGGGTTCCGAATTAACCATGGTTAGAGAGGGTTTCAGACCAGATCGCGGATATTCTGAGGCTACAGACCTGATCGTCGACAGCTATTGCCCCTGATTCCATTACCGGAAGCGTGTCCTGAGCACGGTCAAACTTCTTTGTTGGATATGGCATGCAATTTCAAGACACGTAAGGAGCACATGGCGGTGTTGCCCGTGGGGTACTCAACCTAGGGCATCGTTGGCCCGAGGGCCTTCCTGACCAAGGGAATGAGCGCCCAAGGGTATAAGTGCCCAAGGACATCTCTGGCCAAAGGTACGTAGTCCTGACGACCGTGCAACCGCAACCGAGGAGTCTGAAGTCGCTCAGGTAAGTTCCCGAAGGCTTCCACGTGTCGTGATTTCATTCGTTGGTAGCAAATATCCCACACAACTTCCCTCAAGCCATCATGCCCTCGGTCACGAAGTTACTGAGGACATGATGGTTCTGACATGATGGGACTTACACTTAATTAGCACTGTTTCGGGTGCCCGAGGCAACCGTTGGGCACACAGATCGAAGGGATGACGTCATCCTCGGGGGGAAGAAGGTATATAAGGGTTTTCTTGCCCCTATTTCCTTATTCCTACTTTCAGAGCCAGAGCCTTGTCACCAAGGAGATCATCGCCGGAAAAGGATTCCGATCATTGACAGCTTGCCAGAAATCGCCCAGCTTGAATTTTTCGGTGAGTTCTTCGCTTGTTCTTGGTGTTCTTTATTTTCGTTCTTTCGTTTTGCCTTAGATCTCTCTTTTTTAATCCATTCGTAAAAATCTTAGGAACAATAAACTTGTTTGTGACTTGTAACCATGACCGAACATAAACGACATGCTCGATCGCAACGGTCTTGGTAATCCGAGATCTAGATCTCTCGGATTGATTAGTGGGCTTGGTAGACCAAGGGATAGATCCTTCGGATTGATAAGTTAAGGCTAGTTTTCCCTCTAATTTGCCTTGGGAAAGACAATTTTGACCAAGCTCTGTTCTTAATAGATGACTCACCAAATCCGAGGAAATCCGAACAGAGAGAAAGAGTTTGGTGAAAAGTTTGGGTTTAAAGATGGTTTAAGCTTTCGGTCCGCTAAGGTCGGTGAAGAAGTGGGGACCACCGACGACTGAGGGGGCGTCCCAATTCACAACATCAATTTTTTCAAGTGCGGTGTTCGGGTCCCCTTCCCCGAGCTGTTGGTGGATTTTCTTCACTTTGTTAATTTGGCCCCGATTCAACTCAAACCGAATGCGTACAAAGTCGTCCTCAGGGTAGTGGAGCTCAATAGGATCCTCGGTACTAGCCTCGGGGTTGAGAAGATTATGGGTTGTTACCAATTAGCTCGGTCCTAGGGGGGATACTACCTCAAAGTCTGAGATTCAGAGAGAGTTTTGGTAACCCATATGCCCGACAACAGTCAGGGATACCAGTCGTAATACCCGTAATTTTTAAATAGGGTATTAAGGGTTTAATCTATGGTTAACGTAGTTAATCCCTTGATTTGTCAGATGATTTCATGCATGGGTAATGCATGTGTATGATATTATTATATTGGATGTGTTTTGATGCTTGTTTTTGTGCATCAAGTATCCTTCGGGCGCATTTAGCCTTATTTGCTACTTAAGGGTTTAAGCTGCTGAAATTTGGCTAAGTGTTGGGGAAAAATAGATTTTCGTAAATCTTCGTTTTAAAGGATAATTTTTTGCGGTAATGGGAGTTTATAATATTATAAGACATTGGTGATTTTATGGGAATTTATTAGCATGTTTGGATTGGGTTCCACGCATGTTTGTTTTCGGAAAATCTGTCGGGTAACAGATTTTGTACTAAAACTTGAAAATGAGATTTTGATATATTGGGTATTTGATTTTTTTTGATATTTTATTTGGATTCAAATGGGGGGTTATTTGCTTATTTTCATTAAATAACTTAAAGTAAAAGGAAGAAGAAAAGAATGGAGAAGATTACTTAAATGTTTTTAATAAAAATAAGGCAGGGATGTGTACTGTGTGGGTTTATACACAATTGCCTGAGTTACTGGGCATTTTCAGCAAGTGACGATCGATCCTGGCTTTGGGACGATCGATCGTCAATGCCCCGGAAATGCATTTTCGCTTCTGTTTTTCACGATCGATCGTGCCCTTAACCCACGATCGATCGTGCATCGCGGTTTTTGCAAATTTTTTTGCTTAAAATGATGCAAATGCCCCTCACCCCTTATAAAAACCCATCCCCCATGATTTTAGACCAAAATCTGGTCTTTTTGAGCATAGAGAGAGAGAGAGAGAGGGAGAGAAAGAGAAGAGGGGGCGGAGGCTCGACGGCGTCTCGCCGGAGCAAGGCGACCTTGATCCGACGCTGGCAAGTTCGGATCTAGTGTATTTTAGCCCGATCTACGCGTGTATGGTTGGGGATTTGGGTTTTTCTCTCTCTTTGAGGCTTAGGAATGCATTATTATGGTTGGATTCATATTCTCCTGTTAGAGTTATGCCCTAGAGCCAATCATAGAGATGATTGTTTAGGGATAAAGGAACAATCATTTGATTTCATTTATGTATGTCACATTTATTATTGATTTAATAAAAGGGCTTATTCTATTATGTTTGTATGCATCATTTATATTTACATAATATGTCCAAGGAGTTAGAGTTGAGAATATTGAATTACAAAGAGTTGTAATTATGAGACTGTAAATATATCTCTGTACTAAACTCCTAAATCATTCCTAGTTGAAGGTTCACTATGATGGACAGTAATGAACCATAGGACTAGCACTTGTTAGGTTGACTCTATAGGAGGATAGGTGGTCTCAAACTATTTGTGTGGAGACACTACAACCAACAGGTGGGTGCCTGTTAATAGAATAGGTACACTGAATGTGACCAAAGATTTGAGATAAACTGAATGGAGTTTTAACCTGCCTGTCAATCAGTTTCTCAATGTTATAGTGGTACAAGTAATCCTTAGACCTGAGACACCATAGTTACCTTATGCATGTAGCTTTAGAAGTTTGATAACACTAAGTGCAGATTCTATTCATGGGTCTGTAAAGGTGTTCATTGGCCCTATTGCTATGTGTATGAAGGCATGTGAGTGATCAACAAGGAATCCATTACTCTCAGGAAAAAGAGAGAGAATGTCTCATACAGCATTCATAATATAACTCATTCAGTCCATGGCCATGGCAGTGTGAATATGGAAAGGAGTTTCCATAAGTTCATCATTGAGTTGATATTTATGAATGAGTATAAAGTAATTGAACTAGGGACTTGACAGACTTCCATGTCCTATTAGTTCAATTGGAGACATTGTGTAAATGGAAGGATGCAATTGTAACCTACAAACTATAACAGAAGGGTTCTATGTTAGATCTTATTCACTTCATTAAGGACAACACCATGAACCATATGCTAGGTGTTATTCATGGTTAGTAGAAGCCCTAATTGATATAAGCGAGTTATAATCAATTAGGGGATTGGAAGGAGTTCCAATCAGACCCTAAATGGAAAGAGTTCCATTGTGCACACCTCGTGCTATTCCTACTACTTGATGATGTGAACCCAATGGGTCACACACTGATCATGCAAGATGAGCTTTAAAGTCTATGAGAGAAAGGGTATGAGTGCATAAAGAATAGTTCTTTGAGGCCTATTTATATTTGATATAATTTATAGGGGTTATTGTGCAATTTAGAGAAATTGCATCACACCCTAATAGGGTTTCCCCCTAGGGCCGGCCCCCTTAGTGTGGACTATATAAGCCACACTATGATGTGTGACATCATCACAAGTTGAAATCCCAAGGGGCTGTCCAGATTTTCCAGCCTCCCTCTCTCTCTCTCCTCTCTTCTCCTTCACTAGCAACAACAAGGAAAAGGTGGAAAGGACTTGAAGCTCTAGCTAGGTGTGGATACCGTTGGAGGCAGCACACTTGGGCTGCTCATTCACCGCTGTCTGGAATCAAAGCTTGGAGCAAAAAGGAGAAGACAAAAATTCTGTAAGTGTTCTAACCCTCTTCATAGTTAGGGTTTGATTTTGTATATGTATAGTTAGATTCATGGGCTGTGGAATCAAAGGGAAAATTTTTATATTCCGCACTTCTATTTTTCCCTCTTGTATGATTCCCAACAGTGGTATCAGAGCCATGATTATGCATAATACAAAATACATATGGGCTGGAATTTATGGTGTAGTTGAATGATTCAAAAATCTGGAGAATTTTTACTGCAGAATTGTTCTTCTCTCTGGCCGAACCTAGGGTTTGGAACCCTAGGTCTATTCTTCTTCTACTCCTCTTCTAAATCATGGTTAAGGGTAACCATTGATGCAAAGGTTGTATAGGGTTTGAATTGGAAGAAGAAGAAAAAGGAAAACTGGGTTTTCTGAAGAGGGTCGAATCTGGGTTTTAGAACCCAGAGGTTCTTGCAATTAAATTCAATCAAAGCTTCTGTATTTTTGATGCAAATCCATTGTAGGATCATTATATATCATGTGTATATGATTTTCTTTAAGTTTCAAAAAGGTTTGATGGAAAAAGATTCAAAAAGTTTGAAAATTTTTCATGAACAGCATAGCAGATTTTCTCTGCAGAAAAGTCATCAATGGAGTTTTGATTAGAACTTGAGTTAGGGAACTCCAAATTGCATGAAACCAATTGCATTAGTTTCCTAAGACATGTAGGATACTGGGAAAATTCGTTTGGTAGCCTAATTCATTCATCTTGCTGGGTTTTAAATCAATTTCTGACCATGGACAGTATGCTGTCAAATTCTGGGCAGCATACTGTTGTTTTAATTGTTTAGAACAATTGGTGATGATTCGATCATCCAAACCTCTTCTAGAAGCTTAGTATTTCATGTAGGGAAATTCTTAATTAAATGAAATTGATTTGTTTAATTAAGGAAACCCTAATATTGGATATTAGAGTTATTTTAGGAAACTTTATATGTTTAAATTAATTTGATTAATTGAAACTAAAATGTCTTAAATGTTAAGACTTTATTTAATTCTGGATATTTTTTGTTAATACCTAATAAGATTAGGATGCATTAATGAGATTAATGTAAATCATTCAAGAGAATTACCATAATGCCCATATGTTTTAATGCTTACAGTTTTTCTTTACATTATGCAATGAGATTGTATGTATGTGTTTGGATGATGATTATGGACTATACCCTTTAAACCAATTGTGATTGGCCGTCTTATGAATGGGATGTTATTATTTACAAGAGTTGTAATTTTATTAAGGTGATGTAATTTATTTGGGGCTTGCATGCCACCTTCCCTCTCCCTCTCTCTCTATCATTCTCTTATGTACCCCACATTCCCCTTATGTATCCCTTTCTTTAAATTATGTAAATGTTATGTAATCGAGAGCGCACTAAGGAGCATGGTGGACCCAAAGGAGCATGATAGAGCCCAACAAGCCAATGGTGGAGACCATCAAGCCAAGGGAGCAGATTGAAGGACTTGAAAGCTTAGAGAAGTGTTTCAAGACAGCATGCATGTTTCGAATGTGTTATTTTACGATCACCTACACCCACCTTAGACCTTGGATTCAATCTATTGGCTTGGATTGAATCCTCTCAAAGTCCATAATTATCATAGTGGGAGCTTTTAATGAGATTAATAGTGATAGCTCCAAATCCATAGATCGTTATATGTCTCTTCTTAGGGACTAATATCGATAAGTGGATTATTATTATTTTATGCTGTTCAATTTTTTATTTATATGCATGAGATGTATGTTAACTTGATGAGACCCTTAAAAACCCCTCTATTTTAATATTAAGTTGGAAATGGAGAATACATTAGGGAATGGATTCTTCATTGCCTTCCATCATTATAGGATCATCTAACGTCCCTTAATGTGGGTACCTGGCTGCAGACATGTAGGAGCTACCCATATTAAAGACATTACTTGAAACTATCACATATGTAGATATCATGGGGTGCCTAAGCTGGTATATACCAAGAAACTAACATGTGAGGTATATATTTGGTGAAACATACCTGTGTGAATGATGGGCTTAACTTAACTAGGGAAGTATTCCAAGAAACTAACATGTGAGGAGTATGTACCCTAGAGGCAAAACGATTGGAATTTGCTTATGAAGCAATAGACAAAGAGTTGTCTTCTTACTGTGGGTTAGAAGTCAAGAAACTAACATGTGAGGCTTCTAGGTCACAGTGGGACCCCAATCCCCATTAGGAATGAGATTCCCGAATTCCATTAGAGGGTGTATGGAATTTGATAAAATAGTGGGAGGTACCATATGATTAAAGACCCGATCATTATGGATTAAAAATGAAATCTGATTTTCTGTTTAATTTTCTATATGTAGATCACCGTAATGGCTCACCGCAACCCGTTATCCAACATTTTGGAAACCAACCGTTTAACTGGACCTAATTATCTTGATTGGTTAAGGAATTTAAAAATCGTTTTGAATTCTGAAAATATTACCTATGCACTTCAAAGTCCACTTCCCAATGCTCCTACTGAGGCTGCAACTCGGCAAGAGAAAGACGCTTATCAGAAGCGCATGGATGATGATCTTATGACGAGATGCTATATGATGGTGTCTCTAAGTCCTGAGCTTAAGAAGCAATACGAGTCCATGGGAAGTGCACCCGAGATATTTATCCACATACAAGAGTTGTATGGCAAAGAGTTCTTGCTTGAATGTGATGAATGGGTTGAAGTTCCTGCTTCCAATTCTATACTCAAGCCTAAAGGCAAGGGAATAAGAAAGGGTAAGAGTACCCAAAGGAAGAGGAAAGGTAAAGGGATCTGTTTTTACTGCGGCAAAGATGGGCATTGGAAACGTAACTGCCAAGAGTATCTAGATACTCTGAAGAACCAACCTTCGGAAGGTATGGATTATGCTCTTATACTTGAGACTAACATGAGTGTTAGCTCTGCTTCCACTTGGGTACTAGATTCTGGTGCGAGTTCTCATATTTGTAATTCTATGCAGGACCTAGTGGGAAGCAGAAGGCTGAGTAAAGGAGAAGTAACCCTACGAGTGGGAAATGGAGCAAACGTTGCTGCATTAGCCGTGGGGACTTGCTGCTTGACTTTGCCTAGTAGGAGTAGTTTAGAATTATCAGGCTGTCTTTATATTCCAGAAGTTATAAGAAACATTATTTCTATTTCAGTATTATCTAAACAAGGATTTAGGTTTATTTTTTAGGAGAATAAATGTTCTTTATTTAAAAATGAAGAGTTCATTACTTCTGGAGTTTATGTGAATGGCCTTTATTTTCTAAACTTTATTGCAAATGTTAATTGCATAGAGCATGATAGTTCTAAATTGAATGCAGTCAAACCCAAAAGAACAAGAGATGAAGAAAACTCCGCATATGACTGGCACTTGAGACTAGGTCATATCAGTGAGAATAGGATTAACAAGATGTGTAAGGATGGACAATTGGGTCCATTGGTTTCTATGCCCTTTCCAACTTGTGAATCTTGTTTACTAGGTAAAATGACCAAGTCACCTTTCACCGGTCACGGTGAAAGAGCTGCAGACATATTAGGATTGATACATAGTGATGTATGTGGTCCTATGAGTATACATGCTCGTGGAGGTTTCTCTTACTTTATAACCTTTACCGATGATTATTCTAGGTACGGGTATGTGTACTTAATGAAGTACAAATCTGAAGCATTTGAAAAGTTTAAAGAATTCAGATATGAAGTAGAGAAACAAACTGGTAAAAGTATTAAAGCTCTTCGATCGGATCGAGGAGGAGAATATTTAACTGGTGAGTTTTTAGATCATCTTGTTCAAGCGGGCATTCTATCTCAATGGACACCTCCTGGAACACCACAGCTTAATGGTGTGTCAGAAAGGAGGAATAGAACCTTATTGGATATGGTTAGGTCCATGATGAGTTACACTGATTTACCATTGTCCTTCTGGGGACATGCCCTGGAAACTGCCGCCTACTTGTTGAACAGAGTCCCAACCAAATCTGTCCCTAAGACACCGTATGAGATATGGAAAGGGAGAGCACCAAGCCTTAAACATATTAAGGTATGGGGTTGCACTGCATATGTAAAGACACATGATGCAACCAAGTTAGAATCAAGATCAATTAAATGTAGGTTTGTGGGATATCCTAAAGAGAGTTTAGGATATTATTTCTATTATCCTGATGAACAAAAGGTGTTTGTTAGTAAGTTTGCAGTCTTTCTTGAAAAAGAGTTTATTCAAGAAGGAGGCAATAACAGGAAAATAGAACTCAAAGAATTGTCTGATGAGACACAAACCGACAGTGATCCCACCCCTGTCGCTGATGAGACATAACCCACTAATGTACCACAACCTCTCCGTAGATCGAGTAGGGTATCTGTTGCACCTGAGAGATATGGATTTCTCAACCATAATGCAGAGGAATTGTTTCTCAACCATAATGCTGCCTTGGTTTTATTTTCAAAACCACATGACTCCATTAAAGGAAAAGCAAAGTCTTTGAAACCAGAAAATTGGATTCGGGGGCTAAGTTACGACGTGGGAAGGTTCTGGGCAAAAGCCCATAGGCACCCACATCGCCCGAGTTGGTCTCTTAATTTAATTGGGCTAACTTAAGATCTTTTTCACTCAAATATCATCATATATCATCACAAGGCAGCATGCATATCATATATTTCATCCAACCATCCATGCACAATCACTCAAATAAAACAAAACAAAAAAAGAAAAGAAAAGAAAAGGGAAAAACTTAGGATACTTGGATCCTAGAACGGACTTGAGCCTCACGAAGAACGCCTACGTACCATGCAGCGAAATACATGGATCAAAGTCCACGTAGTTCGAAAAGAATAGGGTTACAACCTAATACAAACCTATGGTAAATACCCTAAGTTTCCTTATTTGAAAGAGAATTAAATAAACAAGTTTGAATTTAGGAAAACTTCCACAAAATGGAAACCTTGATAAAAAACAGAATTTATTATTGAAGGAAACCTTTGATTAAAACTATAAACTTGTATTAAGAAGTAACCCTAGGAGGGAGAAGAGAAAAGAAAGAAAAAGAAAGGTGAATTGGGGTACCTTCAAACCCTACTTACCTGAGCGCACAAGCTCCTAGCATTAGCCATTTCAGACCATAGCAGCCCTATTTGCAATAGGACAAGCATTGTACATGTTTGCACCCTTACAAGTGCACAAAATCATGCAAAGAAAGCAATATGCAAATCTGGACAGAAACTTGACAAGGCCTAAAATCATCCATTAATCATGCAAACAACAAGAATAATGAATAACTAAGGACTCTAACTCAATCCTACATGCAATGACTCGACTAACATGCATAAAAACCTACCAAAGACACACTAACAAGCATAAGAGACTCTAATAATATCAATAAACATGATAACAAAGCACATTCTAACAAAAAAGATGATATTTCATGTAAAATATGAAAATAAGCCTTCCTACGGCGAGCTTTCTTAAGCGAAACTATCTTAAGATAATTTCACGTAAGAAAGTCGTTATGGGGAGGTGCAATCAGCATATCCTACGTAAAATATATACCCTAGAACACAATAGAAGTGATTTCATGCTTAAACACATCACAGAAGACTCTCATACAAAACCTCACTCAATGAAAAGGATAATTATCCTTAGAAAAGGATAATTGTGAACCCCGGAAAACGGCCCACAAGGGTTTGGCAAAATGATAGGTGTGAAAGACAACAAACAAAAAAAGAGTCGCCACCTCATTTTTTAGGGAAAAGAGGAAAACCACAAAAATGTTTTATTTTCAAAACCACATGACTCCATTAAAGGAAAAGCAAAGTCTTTGAAACTAGAAAATTGGATTCGGGGGCTAAGTTACGACGTGGGAAGGTTCTGGGCAAAAGCCCATAGGCACCCACATCGCCCGAGTCGGTCTCTTAATTTAATTGGGCTAACTTAAGATCTTTTTCACTCAAATGTCATCATATATCATCATAAAGCAGCATGCATATCATATATTTCATCCATTCATCTCATGCACAATCACTCAAATAAAACAAAGCAAAAAAAGAAAAGAAAAGGAAAGAAAAAGCCTAGGATACTTGGATCCTAGAATGGACTTGAGCCTCACGAAGAGCGCCTACGTACCATGCAGCGAAATACATGGATCAAAGTCCACGTAGTTCGAAAAGAATAGGGTTACAACCTAATACAAACCTATGGTAAAAATCCTAGGTTTCCTTATTTGAAAGAGAATTGAATAAACAAGTTTGAATTTAGGAAAACTTCCATAAAATGGAAACCTTGATAAAAAAAAACAGAATTTATTATTGAAGGAAACCCTTGATAATTACCATAAGCTCGTATTAAGAAGTAACCCTAGGAGGAAGAAGAGAAAAGAAAGAAAAAGAAAGGTGAATTGGGGCACCTTCAAACCCTACTTACCTGAGCGCACAAGCTCCAAACATTAGCCATTTCAGACCATAGCAGCCCTATTTGCAATAGGACAAGCGTTGTACCTGTTTGCACCCTTACAAGTGCACACAATCATGCAAAGATAGCAAAATACTAATCTGGACAGAACCATGACAAGGCCTAAAATTATCCATTTATCATGCAAACAACAAGAATAATGAATAACTAAAGACTCTAACTCAATCCTACATGCAATTACTCGACTAACATGCATAAAAACCTACCAAAGACATACTATCAAGCATAGGAGACTCCAATAACATCAATAAACATGATAACAAAACATATTCTAACCAAAGAGATGATATTTCATGTAAAATATGAAAATAAGCCTCCCTACGGCAAGCTTTCTTAAGCGAAACTATCCTAGGATAATTTCACATAAAAAAAGTCGTTATGGGGAGGTGCAATCAGCATATCCTACGTAAAATATATACCCTAGAACACAACAGAAGAGATTTCATGCTTAAACACATCACAGAAGACTCTCATACAAAACCTCACTCAACGAAAAGGATAATTATCCTTAGAAAAGGATAATGTCTCCAAAAACCCTATAAAACCCACTATATGAATGCAAACCTAGCATGATTCAACTACGTGCAGCATATATAGAATGACTATAATGAGAAACAACTCAAAAAGCTAAGCTAAGCATGCTGTATGAAATTTGTGCAATTTCAGGGTTATCGAAACCCTAATCTCACAACTATGCATTAAAACCTATGAAACGACTCTAAAACATGCTCAAATTATCATGAATATCATTCATATAACATATATTAACTAACAGGAGCATCAACTCATGATAACAATCACAGCAACCTAAACATGTGAACTATGCATGATTTAAGAGGATAAAACGAATAAGGCTATCAAATCCTTAGTAAACCAGGGATTATCAAGCATATAAAGCCATAAACTATCCTAAAATCATTCATATAACATCACATAAACATTGAATTCCATCCATAAGAAGAACAATCTTATGCACCATAACTATCCTAGAAGAAGAAGAAGAAGAAGAAGAAAATTCATGTTCAGCATTAAAGAGACATGCTTACCTCTTGTAGACTCTTCTTTGTCTTCAAACCTCTTGTTTCCTTACTTGCTTGGGGTTGAAGAGCCTCCTCTTGAAGTCCTTCTAGCTCTCCCAACTCGTAGCTCCCTCTCTCTCTAAGTGTAAAGTGCAATTAACCTCCCCCTATGTGCTGAATATCATGTCCTTTATATAGAGAACTGACCCCTTAAACCAATGGCTAGGATTAATTCATTAAATAATGGTCCTAGGGCTATTAGAGACTCTCTTGGTGCTCAAACAACTTAATCCTACACACTCCTAAGTTCAGACAAGTTGTTTTGGCGGAGGAAACCGTCAAAAGAGGGAAGATAGAGTCAGAAGTTGAGTTGAGAAAGGAGTCTCTCGAGTGACCATCTAGGCCTGGACGGTTAGCCGTCTGGGCCTAGACGGCTGACCGTCCAGCCTCGGATGGTTACCCGAGGGTCTTCTATTTTTTCTCCGCTTTTGACTCCCACTTGCTGTAGAAGTCCTAAAATCTTCAAATTAAGTCCGATTTTGACGAAATAAAAGCCAAAACGACCGTGTTTCGAAGGGGAACACATTTTTAGGCATTTTAGGACAAAAATCCTAAACCATGGGTGCATGGTTAGGTTTTACAAAGGTGGTTAACCATGGTGCCTCACCGTCGCTAAGCTGGGTTTGTACACAAGGTCGAACCAAATGCTTTCCCGATCGAAATTCGATCTTTCTAAACATGTTTAGGACATAAATAAAGCCCAATTGAAGTTAAATGAGAGAAAATTGGTTGGGTCTTATGAGTCAATTTGAGCAAACCAAGAAAGGGTCTTTTAGCCAACCCGAACCATTACGAGCCGAATTGATCTTAAACCATTAATTCATGAAATTGAACCTATATATGGACTCTATATAACCATATGAACTCAAGGGAATGACTCAGAATTCATTTCAAAGTCAAATGGAAAATATACGGCTTAAAAGACGATTATACCCTTAAAGTCACAAAAGTTCTTATTGACCATCGAGATGAACTCCAAATCACTTCAAAATTCATACACATGATATTCAATACCATAGAAACTCAATGCAAAAGACTAGACTCGAAAAGGACTCAAAATCCTACATGAAATGATATGTCCTAGCTAAGGTGACAAAAATGGGGTGTGACAATAATGTCCCCAAAAACCCTGTAAAATATACTATATGAATGCAAACCTAGCATGATTCAACTATATGCAGTATATATAGAATGACTATGATGAGCATGTTGGGAATCGAACAATAGGGAAAAATTGAAGTGCGGAATATAAAAATTTTTCCTGCGATTCCCAATCCCATGAATCTAACTATGCATAACACAAAATCAAACCCTAACTACGAAGAGGGTTAGAACACTTACAGGATTTTTGTCTTCTCCGTTTTGCTCCAAGCTTCTACTCCGGACGGCGGTGAATGAGCAGCCCAAGTGTGCTGCCTCCAACGGTATCCACACCTAGCTAGAGCTTCAAGCCTTTTCTTTCTTCTTCCTTGTTGTTGCTAGAGGTGGAGAAGAGAGAGAGAGAGAAGAGAGCCTCCAAGGGGCTGGACGGCTAGGGTTTATTGTGCAAGCCTATTATGCCATGTCACACATAAGTGTGACTTATATAGGCAGCCCACTAAAGGGGGCTGGCCATGGGGAAGAAACCCTAATAGGGTTATGTGTAATTACACTTAATTGCACATTAACCCCTATTATTTGTATCAAATACAAATAGGCCTATAAAGAACTATTCTTTATTCACTAAAACCCTTTCTCTCATAGATTTAAAGCCCTTCTTGCATGATCAGTGTGTGACCCATTGGGTTCACATCATTAAGTAGTAGGAATAGCACGAGGTGTGCACAATGGAACTCTTTCCATTTAGGGTCTAATTGGAACTCCTTCCAATTCCCTAATTGATTATAACTCACTTATATCAATTAGGGCTTCTACTAACCATGAGTAACACCTAGCATATGGCTCATGGTGTGGTCCTTAATGAGGTGAATAGTCATTTACAAAGAACCCTTCTGTTATAGTTTATAGGTTACAATTGCATCCTTCCTTCAACACAATGTCTCCAATTGAACTAATAGGACATGGAAGTCTGTCAAGTCCCTAGTTCAATTACTTTATACTCATTCATAGATATCAACTCATTGATGAACTCATGAAACTCTTTTCATATTCATCCTACCATGGCCATGGATTTAATGAGTTATATTATGAATGCTATATGAGACATTCTCTCTCTTTTCCTGAGAGTGATGGATCCCTTGTTGATCACTCACATGCCTTCATACACATAGCAGTAGGGCCAATGAACACCTTTGCAGACCCCTGAATAGGATCTGCACTTAGTGTTATCAAACTTCTAAAGCTACATGCATAAGGCAACTATGGTGTCTCAGGTCTAAGGATTACTTGTACCACTATAACAATGAGAAACTGATTGACAGGCAGGAAAAAACTCCATTAAGTTTATCTCATATCTTTGGTCACATTCAGTGTACCTATTCTCGTAATAGGCACCCACTTGTTGGTTGTAGTGTCTCTACACAAATAGCTTGAGACTAGCTATCCTCCTATAGAGTCAGCCTAACAAGTGCTAGTCCTATGGTTCATTACTGTCCATCATAGTGAACCTTCAACTAGGAATGCTTTAGGAGTTTAGTACAGAGATATATCTATAGTCTCAAAATTACAACTCTTTGTAATTCCATATTCTCAACTCTAACTCCATGGACATATTATGTAAATATAAATGATGCATATAAACATAATAGAATAAGCCCTTTTATTAAATCAATAATAAATGTGACATACATAAATGAAATCAAATGATTGTTCCTAATCCCTAAACAATCATCTCCATGATTGGCTCTAGGGCATAATCCTAACAGAGCAATAACTCAAAAAGCTAAGCTAAGCATGCTGTATAAGACCTATGCGATTTCAGGGTTATCGAAACCCTAATCTCACAACTATGCATTAAAACCTATGAAACAACTCTAAGACATGCTCAAATCATCATGAATATCATTCATATCATATATATTAACTAACAGGAGCATCAATTCATGATAATAATCACAGCAACCTAGACATGTGAACTATGCATGATTCAAGAGGATAGAAAGAAGTAAGGCTATCTAATCCTTAGTAAACCAGGGATTATCAAGCATATAAAGCCATAAATCATCTCAAAATCATTCATATACTATCCTAAAAACATTGTACTAACCTAACATGTGGAGCTATATCATGCACTAGAACTATCATAGAAGAAGAATAGGAAGGAGAAGGAGGAGAAGCAGAAAACTCATGCTCAGCATTAAAGAGACATGCTTACCTTTTGTAGTCTCTTTCTTGTCTTCAAACTCCTTGTTTCCTTGCTTGCTTGGGGTTGAAGAGCCTCCTCTTGAAGTCTTTCTAGCTCTCCAAACTCGTAGCTCCCTCTCTCTCTAAGTGTAAAGTGCAATTAACCTCCCCCTATATGCTGAATATCATTTCCTTTATATAGAGAACTGACCCCCTAAACCAATGGCTAAGATTAATTCATTAAATAATGATGCTAGGGCTATTAGAGACTCTCTTGGTGCTCAAACAACTCAATCCTACACACTCCTAAGCTCAGACAAGTTGTTTTGGCAGAGGAAACCGTCAAAAGAGGGAAAGAAGAGTCAGAGTTCGAGTTGAAAAAGGAGTCTCTCGAGTGACCATCTAGGCCTGGACGGTTAGCCGTCTGGGCCTAGACGGCTGACCGTCCAGCCCCGGACGGTTACCCGAGGGTCCCTATTTCCGCTTCGGTTTTGACTTCTACTTGCTTCAGAAGTCCTAAAATCTTCAAATTAAGTCCGATTTTGACGAAATAAAAGCCAAAACGACCGTGTTTCGAAGGGGAACACATTTTTAGGCATTTTAGGACAAAAATCCTTAACCATGGGTGCATAGTTAGGTTTTACAAAGGTGGTTAACCATGGTGCTTCACCGTCGCTAAGCTGGGTTTGTACACGAGGTCGAACCGAATGCTTTCCCAATCGAAAATTGATCTTTCTAAACACACTTAGGATGTAAATAAAGCCCAATTGAAGTTAAATGAGAGAAAATTGGTTGGGTCTTATGAGTCAATTTGAGCAAACCAAGAAAGGGTCTTTTAGCCAACCCGAACCATTACGAGCCGAATTGATCTTAAACCATTAATTCATGAAATTGAACCTATATGGACTCTATATACTCATATGAACTTGAAGGAATGACTCGGGATTCATTCCAAAGTCAAATGGAAAATATACGACTTAAAAGACGATTATGCCCTTAAAGTCGCAAAAGTTCTTATTGACTATCGGGATGAACTCCAAATCACTTCAAAATTCATACACATGATATTCAATGCCATAGAAACTCAATGCAAAAGACTAGACTCGAAAAGGACTCAAAATCCTACATGAAATGATATGTCCTAGCTAAGGTGACAAAAATGGGGTGTGACAGAAGCCCCTCATTGGTGAATAAGTTTCACTTGTGAGCCAATGATCAAAGAACAACCCATTTTTGTTTGATGGATTAATCTCATTAATACCAACAAACTCAAATGGAACCAAAAGGATAGACTTCGTCATATCCGAGCATGCGACGATTTCATCGAAGCAAATAATTGATTGCATTTCCATGCATGCCAACTTCGTTGGTGCGCTCATGCAAATGCCTTTACCCTGCACTAATTGCATTAGTGATATAACAACACATTTTTGCTTGATGGATTAATCTCATTAATCCCAACAAACTCAAATGGAACCATAAGGATAGACTTCGTCATATCCAAGCATGCGACGATTTCATCGAAGCAAATAATTGATTGCATTTCTATGCATGCCAACTTCGTTGGCGCGCTCATGCAAATGCCTTTACCCTGCACTAATTGCATTAGTGATATAACAACACATTTTTGCTTGATGGATTAATCTCATTAATACCAACAAACTCAAATAGAACCATAAGGATAGACTTCGTCATATCCAAGCATGCGACGATTTCATCAAAGCAAATAATTGATGGCATTTCTATGCATGCCAACTTCGTTGGTGCGCTCATGCAAATGCCTTTACCATGCACTAATTGCATTAGTGATATCCACATGGTCTTCTCATGATGCAAAGCTAGTTGCACTAGTGCATCACAAGGTATCCTACCAATTTCATTGGTAATTCTCAAAACGAGTTATTTCATAACTCATAAATCATCATTTTATGTGAATTTAAATTGAATGTCCATCAATTAAAAAACAAGTGCATTTCATGCCAGTCTCACTGGGGATAACAAAGGTGGTGAGTTATTTCATAACTCATAACTCATCATTTCATGTGAAATTATGATTTCATGCCACTTTCAGTGGAAACAACAGAGATGGGGAGTTATTTCATAACTCTTGAATCATCATTTCATGTGAAATTATGCCACTTTCTGTGGAAGCAACAAAGACAGGGAGTTATTTCATAACTCATGAATCATCATTTCATGTGAAATTATGCCACTTTCTGTGGAAGCAACAAAGACAGGGAGTTATTTCATAACTCTTGAATCGTCATTTCATGTGAAATTGTCTTTATCACATGATATGAGACCCAATTGCAAGTCAATTGATTCAAAATCAAGCTCATTTCTTATCATTTCATGTGAAATTATCCTTATCACATGTAATGATAGTGCACTGGGAGTCATTCAACTCAAAATCAAGTTCATTTTATGTGAAATTGTCTTTATCACATGAAATAATAATGTATTAAGAGTCCTTCAACTCAAAATCAAGTTCATTACTTATCATTTCATGTGAAATTATCTTTAACACATGAAATGACATTGAATTGAGAGTGAAAATCAAGCTTATTTCATGTCATTTCATGTGAAATTATCTTTATCACATGATACAACATTGATTTTGAAAGTCAATTGATTGAAAAACAAAGTGCATTTCATGCCCCCTTCACAAAGATAGCAAGTTACTTCGTAACTAGCATAGCTTATGAATCATCATTTCATGTGACGTTATCTTTATCACATGATTAGCAAGTCATTTCATGTGAAATTATCTTTATCACATGATATGATATCACTATCATCTCCTAGAGAATTGACTTCCAAGACTTGCAAGTCAATTAATTCAACACCAAACTCATTTCATGAGAAAGCCATTTATCATGGCTATTACAATTCCTCGTTATGCGGGCAAATACAATCACCCAAGATTCAAAAATTTCATTGAAACTTGATAAACTTAAGGGATATATTCATCCCATAACTTAAGGATTGCACAAAAAGTCAATTTGGAGAAGTTTAGAGGTCGCAAGCGCGCGAGACCGGGCAAACGGGCAAAGCGGGCTAGGGTGACCATCTGCCCTCAGATGGTCAACCATCCAGGGCAAGACGGCTGACCGTCCAAGGGGGGACGGTTACCCGAGCCCACCATAAAAAAATCTGGGTTTTATAAAACCCAACTCTTGCATCCTCATTCCCACATTCTCCTAGCCCGAAAATTAGAGAGTTTCTCTCTCTAAACTCTCATTCCATCCTCTCCAACTCTCATTCTCTTATTCCTACCTCAAAGACATTCAATCCAAACATCAAATGCACATCAAACAACAACAAATCAAGCCCATTTAACAATCAAAACAACCAATTCACATCATCTTTGGAAATCAAACCAAATCAAACCCATTTTTCACAAACCCAACTCCATCATCAAGAATGTCATCAAGTAACGACACAAGCACCAAGTATCCATTCTATGGGGTCAAAAGCAAGTACAAGGCACCACTCTATGATGCTCCGCAAGATAGGGTGTTGCTTGAAACCGACAAACATCTCTCATTCATCCATTCCCAACAAGAAGTAAGTTTACCCAACTTAACACTTTTCTTTTGAATCTTTCGATTCTTTTGATGGAATTGCATTCCCTTCTACTTCTTTTGAATACCCCTTGGGTTGTTGAGTGATATCCCTTGATTTGGCAAGGATTGAACACACAAATTCTTTTCATTTGAAAGCTTGAAAAATGGCACCCGCCAAGTGTTCGATAAAATTCCCAAGTGAAATAAAGATGTTCAATCTTCACCAAATCAATGTATATCAACAAGTAAACCCTCAAGTGAGTAATATGCTATGATTTAGCAAGGATTGATCATACAAAATTTTTTTGTTTCAGGGCTTGGGAGGTGTCACCCACTAAGTGTTCGATAAAATGCCCAAGTGATAAAAAAGTGTTCAATCCTTGCCAAATTAAGGCACATGAACAAGTAAACTCATAAACATCCATTAGCAATTCATTTCATGAATAAAAACAACCTTTTGACATCTTTTAGAAAACAATTTGAAACCAATTGCTAGTGTAAGCTTATTATTTCCTTGTTCTTTCAACTAACTCTCAAGGTATTTTCAATGGCTATAGCCCAACTTTCAGGACATGTGCACTCGGTCCTCTGTCAAAGGACTCATTGAATAGTGGCGGAACATGGAAAACTTCCAACCCATTACCAAAGGCTATGTCAAAAAGGCCGGTTTTGGTCCATTCCTAGACTCTTTGTGGAATGACCAATGTGATAGGCAAGCTTTGCTAGCCTTATCTGAGCTATGGTGGGACACCACCAATACATTCCACTTTGGCTTTGGGGAGATGACACTAACCCCCAAGGACTTCACCATGATCACGGGCTTAAGCATTAAAGGCAAAAGCTTGGAATTCTATGAGGAGGCTCACACGGATGAGGATTATCTCCTAGCTTACCTTGGGATGGAAGTTGAGGTAATCAAGAAAGCAGTGCGACGCACTTGGCTTTTCAACAAGTTTGCCAAACAAAGGGAGAGAGAGTGTGCAAGCCCCGATTGTATTACAAGGGCATTCCTTCTGTACATGATCTCATGCACATTCTTTGCCGGGATGGGCGACCTAGCCCCTTTGGGTCTTCTTGCAAGCATGGAGGATGTTGACAAGATCAGGAAATTCAAATGGGGAGGGGCTGCTCTAGCCACCATGTATCGCACAATGTGTGACATGTCACGCGGTGTGACCAAAGACTTTGGTGGGATGCCCTTTGTTTGGGAGGTAATGCTACTTCCCTTTCATTTCTTTTTATTTTTTTTCTTATATTATCTTTTCTTTTTGACTCTTTTCTCAACTTTTGACAGGTTTAGTGCTATGAGTACCTCAACCTATGTCGCCCATCCTTTGCTGAGGAAACCATTGAATGGCCTACCCTCAGGAATTACTCCCCTAGTTATGTGTCCATCCGGGCAGTGAATCGTCATGATTACGCCTTTGCTAGAACTCACTTAGCAAGCCTCACTGCTGATATGGTGAAATTCTTTCCCTATTCTTTTCCTTTTCTTTTTTACTCCCAATTTCTCATTTTGGATTTATGGACAGATTGAATGGAATCCATGGAAGATATGGGTACCAATGCTACCCAAGCGATGCATTCCTAGCTTGATGCTGACGGGCAAGAGGGTGCTCTTGGAAGGCCCCGTGGGTAGGTACTGGTACCTAGGGGAGCGTGTCTTACGACAGGTTATGGGTGATGTGAATGCCGCCATGGCTCCAATGCCTCTACCACTTAACATGAGGCATGCTAACTTGATGGAGGGGGACGAGTTGTGGGATGCCCTGAGAGGCTGGGATGCGGAGGAGTTCACTTCTCCTGACATTGCATATGACACTTTCTGTCTCCAATATTTGATGAGGCCCAGGGTGACAGGCCTTCCTCCTCAGGGGGTAAGTCTTTAACATTCTCCGAGCCTTTTCTTTTGATAGAGACTCTATTTAATAGGTGAACACTTGCAGGGTCGACAAGCATGAGGGCATAGCTCAACAGTGGGCTCAGGAGTGGTTCCTGGCTCTGAGGATGATGAGATGGAGGGGGATAGGTCACTACCCTTGCCTCAGCCTAATTGGTTTATTGATTTGTGCTGTGGGTCAGACTTTGTCAAGACCGCCATTACTCATCCTGCATTCGATGAATCTCCTAGGATCGACCCAAATCAAGAACAGGTGAGTTCTCTTTATGGGTATTTCTTTCTTTCTTTGAACATTACCTTCAATTTTATCCTTATTGATTATCCTAGGTGCCTGCGGCATATGTCCAAGAGTTTATTGACCTGAGTGAGGGCTTGAGGCGTGACCTTGTGAGGATGAGCTTAGCCAAATCCATGGCGGAAGCTCGTTTGGATGTCATGGTAAGTGTTCAACCCATTTTAAAGTTCCTATTTGTGGTTTTCAACCAACCCTATTCTCATACTTGACTTCTTTGCAATGGATTTTGTATATGCAGCCACCACCAACAATGCGCCCTCCTAGAGCACCTCGTGGGGGTCGTGACGGAGCTGGGCCGAGCTGCAAAAGAAGCTCTGGGAACCGCTGAGTTCATTTACTTTCTTGTTGGGCTTGTAGAAACAATGAGACAATGGCTATCTTTTTCATTTCATGCTTGTGTTTTGTAATTGCCACCTAAAACCAACTCTTTTATCCCTTGCTTTGGATATTTGTTGTGCTTGTTTGAATCTATCATGATGATGTTATGGTGCCTTTCTCATGAAAATTTGAGTCAATGTGAGTTCATAGGAGTGAAAATGGCCTAAAAAGGCCACCCGAACGCGAAAATAGGCAAAACCGGGCGAAACAAGGCAAAACAAGGCAGAGGCCTCGGGTGACCATCTGGCCCCAGACGGTTACCCTAGGTCGACGCGCTTTTTCGTGATTTTTCAGGAATTTCACTATTTTGACGATTCTACTCCCTTTAGGACTCGAATTTGTGACCCTTTCCCTATAAAAACACATGAGGGGAGCCTTTTAACTCACCTATTTTCATTGACAATAATTATGGAAGCCTTGGATGGGTTCTTAAGAGGGTTTTTGGCAGTCATGGCTGCCAAAGACAAAACTGAGTTTAAGCGCTTCAGCTTGGAACCATTGCTCTCCATAAGGCACATGAAGCTCGAGACGACTCTTCTCACCGCGGCTACATACTTCTAGGATCCTCAACTCCATGTCTTTCGATTCAATTATGAAGAATTATGCCCAACCATGGAGGAATTCTGTGCTTTATTTGGAGTTTCGCCCGCAGGGCCATTCATTCTTCCTACACCTCGTTCTGATTACCTTGCTTCCTTCTCGGATTTTCTTGGCATTCCTGAAAGGGACGCAACGATCTTCGTCAAGGATCATATGGTGGACTTAATGAAGTTAGCAACCTCATTCTTGGCTCATGATAGCGAAGGTACTCTGATTTTCACCCCTCAAATTCAGCGTGCACTTGCTTTCTGTTTAATTGGTCGCTTTCTCATCTCCACCGGCACTCTTCAAACCCCTGTTCAAATATGCGAGTTGGTTGCCCCTCTTCTCAAGCGACATAACATCATTCCTTTGGTATTAGCTGAAACCTTGAATGGTTTAGATAAGGTTCATGGCAACCCCAAAGCGCCTTTAGAAGGTAACCCCTTTTTACTGCAAATGTGGCTACTCGAGCGCTTGAACTTTCTATGTCCCACCACTATCAATCCATACAAGCCCCAGCACTTCTGTCCACGCCGAGTTGAACTCCCTGGGCCATTCTCTTTAAGAGATTGGTTGGGTTACTTCCACACACTGTCATGGCGAAACATCAAATGGTACGTTTTCACATGGGGGTGTAAAGAGCAGGTACTTTTTTGAACCTCGGGGTGTGCTTTTGTCAAACTCATAGGACTGAGATCGACTTCCTTCTATTGGACTTCGAGAATTCTTCGCCAGATGGGCGCCATGCAAACCATACCGTCCTTAACAGGACCTTGTTGCTCTGTGGAACCTGTCGGTCCTACTATAATCAAGTGGGCGAGGACTCGCTGGCCTATAGACCTGAAATTGACTCGGATTACCAACACTGAAGGACCTTTCGAGATGAGTAAAGAATACAAGCAATAGTTGAAAGATGATTTGGGCGAAAGGGAAACTTCTCGCCGAGAAAGAATTTATGACCTTATCAGGGACACAAGATTTGGACTTTGCAGAGAAGACCTTCTTGAAGCAGTGGAGGCATCCCACGACCATAACTTGCGAAAGAAAAGAAGACTTGATAGAGAAAGACAGAAGACAAACAAAATGACTCTGAAGAAACTCAAGAGGACTTAAAGACTCAAGGAATAGAATATCTATGGCATGTCGATAGTTCTTTTACTTAACACCAATAAATTGTTATGTCAAACAATTAGTTTCAAATGAATTGCCAATAATAATCTACTTTCGAGATTTCTGTTGTGATTGTGTTGTTTGGACCGCACCCAAAGTAACTTCATAGGCTGCCTACGTATCCCCGTTTTCTTTTTCTTTTTCCTTTTTTTTTATTCTTTTTTTTTATTCTTTTTTATTCTTTTTTATTCTTTTTTTATTCTTTCTTTTTTTCTCTTTTGGGGAATCAGGTCCTACGTAGTTCTCATGCCTTAACTTTTGCCTAGGCCGCCTTTACAAGTTTTCAACCTAACAAGCCTTATACATAATACTTCTTTAATTGATCCAAATTGTTAGGACGAGTGAACTCGATCCCATCCAAATCCATAAGTCGAACAGCCCCTGCTGGCAATATCTCCTTGATGACATACGGTCCACCCCAACTCGGTTTGAACTTTCCTTGTGGGTCGAAAATTGGAGCTCGGATCTCTTTCAATACTAAATCCCCTTTCTTTAAGCCTCTGTCTTTGACATGTTTGTTGAACGCCCTTGCGACTCTTCTCTGGTACCCTTGCACATGGTAGAGAGCCCTCAATTGCCTTTCATCTAGCAATGCCAACTCATCATAATGACCTTTAATCCAGTCCACCTCTGCCAGCTGACTTTCTACAGCAATCCTTAACGAAGGAACTTCCAATTCCACTGGTAGAACAGCCTCCATCCCATACACTAGAGCATACGGTGTAGCCCCTGTTGACGATCTGACTGACGTTCTGTACCCCCACAATGCCAATGGTAGCTTCTCATGCCAATCAGTGTACGTGTCAGCCGTTTTCTGTAATATCTTCTTGATGTTCTTGTTGGCGGCTTCCACTGCGCCGTTTGTCTGTGGGCGATACGGGGATGACAAGTGGTGAACGATCTTGTACTTCTGCAAGAGTTCTTTGGTCTCCTTCTGGAAATGCTGACCGTTATCTGAAATGACCTCATGCGGTACCCCATATCGGTAGATAATGTTGAGCTGTATGAACTGCGCCACCTTTTTGGCATTCAAAACTTTGAAGGAAGCTGCTTCTACCCACTTGGTAAAATAATCGATGGCTACCAAAATGTATTCATGGCCATTGGATGCCTTCGACTTAATCTATCCGATGATATCTATTCCCCATACTGCAAATGGCCACGGAGTTGACATGCTTGTTAGGGGCATGGAGGGTAAGTGTTGTCCGTTGGCGAAGAGTTGACACTTATGGCACTTCTTGACGTGGGCATAGCAATCCCTTTCCATTGTAGACCAGTAATACCCCAGTCTCATGATCTTCTTAGCCAACATGTATCCATTCATATGTGGAGCCCCCACTCCTTCATGGATTTCTTCGATGAGTTTTCTAGCTTCTTCCTCCGTGACACACAGCAAGTGGATTCCGTCGTAAGATCTCCGAAACAGTTTTCCTCCACATACCACATAATGGCTTGCCAATCTTCTCAGTGTTCGCCTATCCACGCGAGATGCTTCTTCTGGATATTCTCTTTCCTCGATAAGCCTTCTTATGTCATAAAACCAAGGGTGGTTACTGTTATCTCCCCTTCTCAAATGGAACAGCAATAAACAGGTTTCTTTCTACATTCAATCATGAGCGGTTTCACGCTTCCCCCTTCTGGTATTTCCACCATTGACGCTAGAGTTGCTAAGGCATCAGCGAACTGATTCCTGTTTCTTGACAAGTAATTGAACTCGATCTCTGCAAACTCTTTGGTCAGTGCTTCCAAATAGGCATGATAGAGCAACAGCTTCTCATCGCGAGTTCTCCACTCCCCTTTTATCTGACAGATTATCAATGCTGAATCGCCGAACACCTCTAGTTCTTTTATCCCCAACTCTAACGCAGCTTCCAATGCTAGGATGCAGGCCTCATACTCTACTATATTTTTGGTGGCTTCGAACCCCAATTTGACTGCTAAAGGCGTGAAGGCTTCCTCGGGCGAGACTAGTAGCACTCCTATGCCATAACCTCTTCTGTTTGCAGCTCCGTCGAAGTAGACTCTCCAAACCTTCTTCTTGATTTCCAGGATATCTTCGTCGGGGAACTCGTCATTGAATTGGGTTGATGATGACATAGGGCAGCTTGCCAAATGGTCTGCAATGACACTTCCTTTAACAGACTTCTATGCCAGGTACTTTATGTCGAACTCATTGAGGAGAAGTGACCAACGAGCGATCCTGTATGATAGGACTGGTTTTTCCAGCAAATACTTCAAAGGATCCAATCGACTTATCAACAGGACTTCAAAAGACATCATGTAATGACGGAGTTTCTGGATAGCCCATACCAATGCTACGAAAGCCTTTTCTAGTGCATTGTACTTTACTTCATAATCTGTCATTTTCTTGCTCAAGTAATAGATGGCATTTTCCTTTTTCAACCCTTCAAGGTATTGAGCTAACATAGCTCCCGTTGCGGTTTCGGTAACCGTTAAATATAACAGTAATGGTTCACCTTGCCGCGGGGGAACCAAGATTGGGGGGTTACTCAGATACCTTTTAATGGTCTCAAAGGCTTCTTGATAATCCTTATTCCATTCCTTGGAAACGCCCTTTTTAAGTAGCTTGAAAATTGGCTCGCATACCATGGTCAGATTGGCGATAAAACGACTTATGTATTAAACTCTCCCCAGAAAACCCCGGATCTGCTTTTCCGTTCTTGGTGGCTCCATCTCCGTGATAGCTTTTATCTTCCCTGGATCAACTTCAATTCCCCTCTGAGTGATCATGAAACCCAACAGCTTCCCTGCGGTGACTCCGAAGGTGCACTTCTGAGGATTCAGTCGGAGGTTGTACTTCTTTGCCCGTTCTAGGAATTTCTCCAATGCCGCGAAATGTCCTTCCCGGTCTACAGATTTGACTATCATGTCGTCCACATACACCTCTACTTCTTTATGGATCATATCATGCAATAGGGTCGTAGCAGCTCTTCGGTAAGTAGCCCCAGCATTTCTCAAGCCAAAAGGCATTACCTTGTAGCAATACGTGCCCCACTGCGTGATAAAAGCCGTCTTTTCCATGTCTCGAGGCACCATCTTTATCTGGTTGTAACCGGAGAACCCATCCATGAAGGAGAGAAGAGCATGGCCTGCTGTACTGTCCACCAACACATCGATATGCGGTAGAGGGAAATCATCCTTTGGGCTCGCAGCATTAAGGTCGCGGAAGTCAACACACATTTGCACTTTCCCATCTTTTTTAGGCACAGGCACTATGTTGGACAGCCATTCAGGGTACTCCACAACTTGGAGAAACCCTGCATCTAATTGTATAGTTACCTCTTCTTTTACTTTCAAAGCCCATTCTGGTTTTAATCTTCTTAATTTTTGCTTTATAGGCTTTTTAGTGGGATTAGTGGGGATGTAATGTTGCACTATATCTGGATCAATACTAGGCATATCCTCATAAGACCATGCGAAGGCCTCTACATTGGCTTTTAGAAGTATTATCAATTTTTCTTTTTCAGCAGGCGAGAGAGTTATCCCAATTTTAATTATCCTTGGCAATTCATCTGTCCCTAGATTGATTGATTCCAATTCATCCATGTTAGGTTCGGTAACACCCCTTTTCCTTTGCTCGACGAGCTCCGGGGGGACGTCATTCCTAGGATCTATATCCATGCCATAGATATCCATAGAAGAGAGAAAGGAAACACTGCAAATAATGAAAAGAAACACACTTTATTGATTGAACTAACAAAACAAAACAAAGAAAAGAAAACACATGTGCCACAACTAGGGAACGACTCCTAACTCCACAAGGTAGGCTAGGCGGACACACTTTATTTGAAAGGAAAACTAAGACAAGCTACTAAAGAACCTACAAGCTACTATCAGGTAAGTCGAGATCCTCGCCCTCAAGAACTTCTGCAATGGCACCCTCTTCAAGATACCAATTAAGGAGCGGTATGGCTGCATGGTGAATTGAAGAACACTCGAGATCCGATTCCTCCACAGCAAGAACCGTATCTTGAAACATTGTAACCATGGCTTCCGAATCCATCTGTTCTGCCCAGTCCTCACTCTTCTCTTCCCAATAGTTATCATCGATTGCTTCATCATCAACCATTGTAGCAGTAATGGGATACCACTCAGTAAAGAATATCTCGAACCCTGGAACTCTCGCCTTAGTTGCTTTGTCAATGGATGGTTCGGGGAATCCACAGAATAGGAAATCCTCCCCCTCCTTAACAAAGTAACCATTTAAGGTAGGTCGGTATGGCGAGATTCTAATATCTGGCACCCTCCCTTCTGCTTTTGCTTTGACCCTTTCTCTGCTTCTCTGCAACATCTCCATATAGTCCTTTTTGGAAGGCTCATACCCCAATCCGAAGGTATAGGTGACAATGCGGCTCTGAACGGACACCGGTATGCCTTGCTGACGGCGTCCTAGTCCCATGCCTGGGAAGAAACTCATTTTCTTCATTATGTTCCCCACATGCAAATTGCCATGAGGGCAAAAGTCGAGAGGTATCAACTCTCTCTGTTCCGGCTCTTTCTCTATGCATTGAACATACTCGAACCCAGACAATGGTGCTCCAACGTGCTCGGGCTTGATCTCGCAAATGGGTACCTCCGACAACTTCAAGTCATAATCACCTTGAAGTGTGACGATAGCCCCTTCGTAAGGGAACTTGACTTTTTGGTGCAATGAAGAAGGGACAGCCCCTGCAGGATGAATCCAAGGTCTTCCCAACAAGAGGTTGAAGCACGACGGGACATCCAGCACTTGGAACTCCATTCTGAATTCTGTAGGCCCCATAATCAGCGGCAAAGTGACCACTCCAATCACCTCTCTACGGGTGTTATCATAGGCTCTCACTGTTTACCCAGATGGCACGAAGTCTGTTGGATCCAACCCCAAAACGGTGGCAGTTTTGAGAAGGCACACATTAAGAGCGGAACCATTATCAATCAGGACTGTTGGAACTCTCTTTCCCATGGTGTCGACAGTGATGTACATGGCTTGCGAATGGCTAGGTCCACTTTTAGGTAGGTCTGGCTCTGAGAACACAATGGTTGAGTTCTTCGAGGTTGGATTCACCAAGTTTACCAAATTTTCCGGAGATGTGTCAACGGGAACCTGTATCTGGTTGAGCAACTTCAAGATTGTCTGCATGTGCTTGTAAGAGGCCATGAGCAAACCCCATATAGTGATGTTGGCATTAGTCTTTCTCAATTGCCTAAGCACTTCGTCCTCCTCTTCTTGCAGGTCGAGGTGGCGATTACCTTCCAATTCCCCCAATGGGTTGTCAGACTCTAGATGCGGAGGCTTGAAATGGCGACCTCCTCTAGTTATGTGCTCTACCTCATCATCGCTCATCCACATATCATCAATCTCACCTACGTCACCCATGAGGTCATCCCATGTGATTGTGTCGATCTCTTCCATTTGGACTTCCTCTGGTAACTCATCCCAACCCGTGGGGATTATAGACTCATCAGGGATGGGATCGGGGTAGAGTACATAGTAATCAAACTTTCCAGACGACTCTCCCAACAAACCCACTTTAGGATCCCCTTCCTCGAACCTTTCTTTCAATTGTCGCTGCATGGACTTCTTTGGCAATACCAAAACCTTTTGATCAATAAGGTCTTGAACTACCTTTTGATCAATAATGCCTCGACTTTGAATGGCATGGCAATATGAGCCCTTTATCACAACATTGGTGGAAAACTTGGGTCAAGGTCATGGGAAGCGGCGTGTATTGCTTTATGGGTTGACGGGATTGGGACGAGCCAAGCTCGATGGCATTTATATTGTTGGGAGGAGGCATATTGTGAGTTGGGAGGGGATTTCGAGTGACATTTGGGCGATTCGGTGCGGTGGGTGGTGAAATGATCTGCTTGTCGAGCAAATCTTGGATTTCATGGCGGAGGCGGTAACAACGGTTGGTCAGATGGCCTTTGGCTTGGTGGAACTTGCAATATTCATTTTCATTGTAGCTTTTGGGTAACGGGTTTGGTGGAGGCCTTGGGTCGAGGGGTTTCAGGAGGTCACGACTTCTCAGCTTTTCAAAGACTCTTTCGAGTGGCATATATAGCTCGGTGAATTGGCGAGGTGGGGTGGAGTCATTTAGGGAGAAAGGGCGAGTGGGTTGGGTAATGGTATTGACCTCGGCGTTGGGTTTTCCTCCAAAGTTTGTCCTTCGACTCCTTTGGATCTCCTCCATTTTGATTATTCCATTGGCGATCGCATCTTCAACTTATGTGCCAGCCCCAACAAGAGCCTTGAAGTTCGGAAAGTAATGAGCAAAGAGATGCTTATGATATACGGGCAGCAAGTTCTTCACCACCAACTGAATCTGGTCTTCCTCATTCGGTCTGTATGTCATTTTGGAAGCCTTTTGTCTCCACCTAGTGATGAAGGCGGAGAAAGTCTCGTTGACCCCTTGCTTAGTGGTTTCCAAGTCCCTTCGCATGACATCCACTTCAGTGTTATACTTGTAATGGTCTGTGAATGCATTGCACAGATTGTGAACCCCGGAAATTGGGCCCACGAGGGATTGAAAAGAAAGTGGGTTTGAAAAAGAAAAAGGAAAGGAGTCGCCACCTTATTTTTTAAAGGAAACAAGGAAAACCCTAAAAATCAGGTTGTTTTAGGAAAACAATTTGAATGACTCCATAAAAAAAGGAAAGGCAAAAACCAATCTTTTGAAAACCAAAGAAATCGGGGATTCGGAGGCTAAGTTATGACATGGGAAGGTTCTAGGCAAAGCCTATAGGCACCCATGTCACCCTTTTGGTCTCTCAGTTCATTTGGGCTAAATTAAAGTCTTTCCATACAAAAATCAGCAAGTATATCATCACAAGAATTGCATGCATATCATATATTTCATTCATCCATCCATGCATAATAAGCAAATAAAAACAGAAAATAAAAAGAAGAAAAGAAAACATAAATAAACCTAGGATGCTTGGATCCTAGAACGGACTTGAGCCTCACGAAGAGCGCCTACGTACCATGCAACGAAATACATGGATCAAAGTCCACGTAGTTCGATTAGAACTAAGGTTAAATCCTAATACAAACCTATGGTAAAAACCCTAGGTTTCCTTATTTGATCAAAAGAGTTGAATATGATAGAAAGTTTGATTTTAGGAAAGAAATCCACAAAATGGAAACTTTAATAAAAACCAGAATTTTGTTGGTTAAGGAAACCTCTAATTAAACCATAGGATCATATTAAAAATTAACCCTAAATAGGGAGAAGAGAATGAGTTAAGAAGAAAGGTGAATTGGGGCACCTTCACACCCACTTACCTGAGCGCAATTAGCTCCAAGCATTTAGCCATTTCAGACATAAGCAGCCCTATTTGCCATGGGACAAATACCACACCTATTTGCACCCTTACAAGTGCTCAAAACCATGCAAAAACACTAACATGCAAATCTGGACAGAATAGTATTATGACCTAAAATCATCCACTAAGCATGCCAATAGCAAAAACAGCGAACAATAATAAGTCCTAACATATTCCTAGAACCATATCATGCATAAAAACCCTAAAACATACTAACATGCATGCAAAACTATCATGTTTACTCCATATGAAAAACATATACAGCAAACACGAAGAAAAACCAAATAAAAAAGTCTACTTTATCATGCTATATGAAAACAAACACGAAACAATGACTCTAAAACCCTAAACTCACAAATATGCTTAAAAACATACAAAACATACTTTAATCATGCTAAAACCAAACTAAACAGAAATTAAATCATGCATATTAACTAACTAAAGCAATATAACATGATGAAAATCCTAACTCTAACATGCAATGACACTAATCCTAACACAAGGACAATAGGAGCACACGAATCATAACTATGCATTAAAAACCTAAAGGACAGCCCTAAAGCATGCTAAACAGTAGATAAAAAATAGATATTCCATGTATATTAACTAGCTAGAGTGTTAATACATGATAAAAAAGTCACCTTTAACATGCAATAAGCCTAACCCATATGAGAACCTAGTTTAAGCTTGAATAGAGAAGGAGAATACCTTAGGAAGTGGCTCCCCTTGTGTTTGTAATTGTTCGTGGCTCCTCAGGTCTTTAGAGTGAATCAAACCAACACGAATCCTCCTCTTTGTCAAAGTGGTATCACAGCAAAGAGATCAAAACTCACTCAACTTTGAAAAGAAATAGAAAACAAAAAGAGAACAAGAGAAAAGAAAAAGTGATTCTCGTCACTTTGCAGCAGCAGCAACTTCAATCGCGTTTTTGGGTATGAAAACGTTGGATTTGGACAAAGCTTGTGAAATACAAAGTTGTAGAGAATTGAATTATCTTTCTAACAAGATCAATTTCATCAAATTCTGACTTCGGATGAAAAAGTTATGATTAAAATACGACTGCTGGTTTTCAGAAAATCTGCTGCTGAATTATGACGAATTTCACTCCCTCCAAACCCTCTTCTCCTCCTCCTTGTTTAAAGACATTAAGAGAGTATTTATAGCTGAAATCTGGAGTTTCCCTTTCCTTCCTGGACTAGGTTTCCTTGGAGAATAATCAAAAGGTATTTTATAATGATAAAAGACTTCTAATCTGAATAGGAAAAGGAAATTGTCTTTTATAAAAATTGGGAGACTGACCGCTAAAACGCATGCACATGTATCGTATGTGCGTACACACACTCATCACATACGTACACGTGTTAGTGTCATGATAAAAATGGCTAATTTAATAAAATAATTTTCTTTTCATTTTAACCAAAAATCTCATGCTGTGATTCGCACTAATTCTTCAAGGATAATCCGTAAATAACCACACTAAACTCATCATCAGGGCCACGGGACTTAAGATGACAACCGGTACAAAATGATGACTAATGAAAGTCAATTTGAAAAGATTTGGTTGGTAATTGTGAGTCAATTAGAGCTAACCCAAGGAAGGGTCAATTAACCAACTTGAACCACATCGAGCCATTTTAATCCCGAGCCATTGACTTACCAAATTGAACCTAGAAATACCTCATATGCATCCATATGAACTCCAATTGACAATTTGGAGATCATTCCAAGGTCAAATGAAAAGTTTGGGACTTAAAAGACGATTATGCCCCTCAAGTCACAAAAGCTCTTATTATCCCTCAAGATCAACTCCAATTTGAACCAAAATTCATATCCATTGTCCTTGTGACTCTAGAAAACTAATGCAAGTGACTAGACTCAAAAACAAAACAAAAACATGCATGAAATGATGAGCCCTAGTAAGGTGGTGCAAAAATGGGGTGTGACACACATCCTCCTAAGTCTTGGTTCTGTTCTCCTCTAATGACAAAAACCATTTCGAGGCGGAACTCGCTAATGACTCATGAAACATTTGAGCCAATAACTCATCGTTCGCCCCTCGAGGGTGCATAGCTCGCACATACATCTTGAGGTGGGTCTTAGGACAGCCTATCCCATCGAATTTTTCCAACTCCGGCATCTTGAATTGTAATGGGATGCGAGCCTTTGGGAACAAGGACAAAGTGCGGATGTCCACCATATCATCAGACCTGCGGATTCCCTTCAGAGTTCGTTCTAAGGCCTCGACCTTGTTTGCCAGGACGGTTGAGCTCTCCCTTGATGTGGCTTTGGTTTCCCCTTCCTTGGTCTTGGGTGGTTCTCCCCTTTCTTCTAATGGTTCCTCAGCATATTCGGAATCATTGGATCCTTGATTGTTATCAGTGGCACGGGCCCTAAATTCAGGTTCAGAGTTCTTCTGTTGAAGGTCTTGAGCTAACTTGAGTGCGGTCTCGGATACCTGGGTACTGTGGTCAAGCTTTTCCATGATAGCTTTCAAAGCGGCCTCAAGGTTGAAACCCCGGTTGCTAGTTCTTTCCTCAGCCATATCCGACTCAGTGACGGAATCAGCATTGACTAAGCGCCCTTGTTGATCGCGGATCCAAGCCAGCACGTCTCTCCCTCTAACATAAGGCAAATACTCAATTTTTCAACCTAAGGGTCCATCCTAAGCTTCCATAATTATCTTAAAATCTTTACAATGTATACCCTTAATTAGTTCTCTTAATCAATTTCCCTTGCGAGGGTCATAGGGAAGGGTACGTATTAAGGATGTATGATGTAAAGTTTCCTTTAATTACCCACTCAATCAACAAAGCATGGCAACACATTACAAACACGGCAGCATATCATCACAACAACGTGTGTGCATATAGGTGATCCAACGGTGTCCTAGAAGGCCCATTACATGCAATTCTTTCTTTTAAGAGGGTAGGCTAGGGTCCTCAACTTTGCTTGTACCAATCTTTATACCTAACCACATGTGACATCAGGAATGTTGCGTGGGTCCAGCAGTACGTGATTGATCCATTTGATATACCCAAGGGCAAGCCCAAGGGTACTTGGCAAGAGAGGTTTGATAGCTTCACCCAACACATGGAATCAGGAAAACCAAGGTCGAACTAGGCTATCAGTTGGCAAGGATACATCGAGGGACAATCGAGTGATCATGCAACAGTAGCGTACACAATGCAATAAATGAAAGCACACAATCAAGCGAATGCAATGTGATTAATTTTAATTAACAATAAGAAATTAATTTAGCCCAATCAAATTAAATGAGTCTAGCCCTCGATATCCCCAGTGGAGTCGCCAAACTGTGAACCCACGAAAAAGCGCAGCCCACAAGGGTTTGGCAAAAAGATGCGTGAAAGACAACAAACGAAAAGGAGTCGCCACCTCATTTTTTAGGGAAAAGAGGAAAACCACAAAAATGTTTTATTTTCAAAACCACATGACTCCATTAAAGGAAAAGCAAATTCTTTTAAACCAGAAAATTGGACTCGGGGGCTAAGTTACGACGTGGGAAGGTTCTGGGCAAAAGCCCATAGGCACCCACATCGCCCGAGTTGGTCTCTTAATTTAATTGGGTTAACTTAAGATCTTTTTCACTCAAATATCATCATATATCATCACAAGGCAGCATGCATATCATATATTTCATCCAACCATCCATGCACAATCACTCAAATAAAACAAAACAAAAAAAGAAAAGAAAAGAAAAGGGAAAAACCTAGGATACTTGGATCCTAGAACGGACTTGAGCCTCATGAAGAGCGCCTACGTACCATGCAGCGAAATACATGGATCAAAGTCCACGTAGTTCGAAAAGAATAGGGTTACAACCTAATACAAACCTATGGTAAATACCCTAAGTTTCCTTATTTGAAAGAGAATTGAATAAACAAGTTTGAATTTAGGAAAACTTCCATAAAATTGAAACCTTGATAAAAAAACAGAATTTATTATTGAAGGAAACCTTTGATTAAAACCATAAACTTGTATTAAGAAGTAACCCTAGGAGGGAGAAGAGAAAAGAAAGAAAAAGAAAGGTGAATTGGGGCACCTTCAAACCCTACTTACCTGAGCGCACAAGCTCCTAGCATTAGCCATTTCAGACCATAGCAGCCCTATTTGCAATAGGACAAGCATTGTACCTATTTGCACCCTTACAAGTGCACAAAATCATGCAAAGAAAGCAATATGGAAATCTGGACAGAAACTTGACAAGGCCTAAAATCATCCATTAATCATACAAACAACAAGAATAATGAATAACTAAGGACTCTAACTCAATCCTACATGCAATGACTCGACTAACATGCATAAAAACCTACCAAAGACACACTAACAAGCATAAGAGACTCCAATAATATCAATAAACATGATAACAAAGCACATTCTAACCAAAAAGATGATATTTCATGTAAAATATGAAAATAAGCCTTCCTACGGCGAGCTTTCTTAAGCGAAACTATCCTAAGATAATTTCACGTAAGAAAGTCGTTATGGGGAGGTGCAATCAGCATATCCTACGTAAAATATATACCCTAGAACAAAATAGAAGTGATTTCATGCTTAAACACATCACGGAAGACTCTCATACAAAACCTCACTCAACGAAAAAGATAATTATCCTTAGAAAAGGATAATGTCCCCAAAAACTCTATAAAATATACTATATGAATGCAAACCTAGCATGATTCAACTATATGCAGCATATATAGAATGACTATGATGAGCAATAACTCAAAAAGCTAAGCTAAACATGCTGTATAAGACCTATGCGATTTCAGGGTTATCGAAACCCTAATCTCACAACTATGCATTAAAACCTATGAAACAACTCTAAGACATGCTCAAATCATCATGAATATCATTCATATCATATATATTAACTAACAGGAGCATCAATTCATGATAATAATCACAGCAACCTAGACATGTGAACTATGCATGATTCAAGAGGATAGAAAGAAGTAAGGCTATCTAATCCTTAGTAAACCAGGGATTATCAAGCATATAAAGCTATAAATCATCTCAAAATCATTCATATACTATCCTAAAAACATTGAACTAACCTAACATGTGGAGCTATATCATGCACTAGAACTATCATAGAAGAAGAAGAGGAAGGAGAAGGAGGAGAAGCAGAAAACTCATGTTCAGCATTAAAGAGACATGCTTACCTCTTGTAGTCTCTTCCTTGTCTTCAAACTCCTTATTTCCTTACTTGCTTGGGGTTGAAGAGCCTCCTCTTGAAGTCCTTCTAGCTCTCTAAACTCGTAGCTCCCTCTCTCTCTAAGTGTAAAGTGTAATTAACCTCCCCCTATGTGCTGAATATCATGTCCTTTATATAGAGAACTGACCCCCTAAACCAATGGGTAAGATTAATTCATTAAATAATGATCCTAGGGCTATTAGAGACTCTCATGGTGCCTAAACAACTCAATCCTACACACTCCTAAGCTCAGACAAGTTGTTTTGGCGGAGGAAACCGTCAAAAGAGGGAAAGAAGAGTCAGAGTTCGAGTTGAAAAAGGAGTCTCTCGGGTGACCATCTAGGCCTGGACGGTTAGCCGTCTGGGCCTAGACGGCTGACCGTCCAGCCCCAGATGGTTACCTGAGGGTCTCCTATTTCCGCTTCGGTTTTGATTTCTACTTGCTTCAGAAGTCCTAAAATCTTCGAATTAAGTCCGATTTTGACGAAATAAAAGCCAAAATGACCGTGTTTCGAAGGGGAACACATTTTTAGGCATTGTAAGACAAAAATCCTTAACCATGGGTGCATGGTTAGGTTTTACAGAGGTGGTTAACCATGGTGCTTCACCGTCGCTAAGCTGGGTTTGTACACGAGGTCGAACCGAATGCTTTCCCAATCGAAAATTGATCTTTCTAAACACACTTAGGATGTAAATAAAGCCCAATTGAAGTTAAATGAGAGAAAATTGGTCGGGTCTTATGAGTCAATTTGAGCAAACCAAGAAAGGGTCTTTTAGCCAACCCGAACCATTACGAGCCGAATTGATCTTAAACCATTAATTCATGAAATTGAACCTATATATGGACTCTATATACTCATATGAACTTGATGGAATGACTCGAGATTCATTCCAAAGTCAAATGGAAAATATACGGCTTAAAAGACGATTATGCCCTTAAAGTCGCAAAAGTTCTTATTGACTATCGGGATGAACTCCAAATCACTTCAAAATTCATACACATGATATTCAACGCCATAGAAACTCAATGCAAAAGACTAGACTCAAAAAGGACTCAAAATCCTACATGAAATGATATGTCCTAGCTAAGGTGACAAAAATGGGGTGTGACAGACTCCTGCGGGAGTGGTCGGTAATTAATGGAATTAATGTAAATTGGACATGAGTCACATGCATTGGCCATTATGCATTATTTATTTTAAGTTATGGGTTATAACTTATTTTGGGATTTATAATATACTTGGTTAGTATATTTTGCTTTAAATGATATAATGGGTTTTATTTATATCATTGCTTTAGTTTACTATGTCAAATTGTATCTACTGAGTCGTCGGACTCACGCCTATTATTTTTAAATGTTTTTCAGATAATACAGGGATTGGTTTGGCTATCTTGGGCGGAAGATGTTCTTAATGGAAATTTCATTATGTTAATTATCAATGTAATTAAATCAGAATTGTAAATGTAAATTTAATTGGGGTTGTAATTGTAATTATTTAATGTTGTATATACGTGGAATACGATGCATGGGATGATACCACTTCCATGGATGACAGGAAATTTTTATGTATGAACTTTTATAATAGGTTTTCTCGATGGTATGTCCTATCTACAGATGGGTCATGCCGAAAATTCTTTTAAAATGGTTGAGGTTTTAACACGTGTTATCCATGTTTTATCAAAGGATTTATTAAAGAAAAAGCTTGTTTTATTATTATTGATCACGGCTTAATTAATTTGGGTCGTGACACAGTCTGACTTGGTCTTCATTTATAGAGATTTTGAACCTCCGATGCTCGGTGTTGAGGGCCGAAGGGTCGCTAGGGAGCTCGGTGTGCCTCGTAAGTTTGCCTAATTTGATTGTTTTTGCCTTGACATTTTTTGTCTTATTAGTTCTTACTCTACTTTTAATGTTTCACAACCGAGGCCCCCTTTGAGGTCCTTGTAGCATACAAGGAGTCTGAGGTTGAGAAGGTTCTGGACTACTGAGGTCAGGACAGCTTTGGTCGGGTTGCACACGCCCTCCTAAAGTACGAATCGAGATATTGTTTGTTTTTGGCAACCAACGTTCCCAAGGGATATCCCCTCCTTCGGGCTCTAAAACCGAAGAAGTAGAACAGTGCTATAACCCCCACCGAGCAGGAGGTTGTCATTGCCCTCGGTTCGCAAAACTGAGGTCTTAAGGAGTGTTTGAGCTCTTCGAGAGGCAAAACTGAGAGGATGGCTGACAAAGGGAAGGTTTTCCTGAAGGTTCCTACCCCGAAAATAAAGGGTTCCAAGGGCACCAGCACAAAGAAGGGGCCAGATCCTATCAAGGAAGCCATGAGGGGGTGCCAACAAGGTGTTAAACCTTCGGTTCAGGAAACCAAGAAGCCTGCCCCGAAGACAATCCTACCGTTGGCGGTTGAACCGAAGAGGCCTGTAGAAACTCCTCGGGCACCTACATCTTCGGGTACGACCTCCTCGGTCTCTAAGTCCAAACAGCCCATCGTACCTGAGGAGTCATCACCCGAGTAGGCTAGGAAGAGGCAAAGGACCGAGAAGTCAGTCTTTCCCTTTCCTAAGGGGGACTATGAGCCGATCACCATAGATAGCGGCTGCCGGGAGATTATAAGGGAGCTGCCTCAGTTCCCCATCCCCTCGAACGATGCGCTCTCGGTGCTGAAGGATCCTGAGTTCACCTTTCACTCCATCAGGAACTTGCTTAGGTTCCCCTTAGACATGATAAGTCATAAGAAACATACCTCAGTGGAGCTCGGGTATGAGGCGTTAATCCACCAGCTTTTGGTAAGTATTTGAAATATTCTCTTTTACTTAGAATTTTTGTAAGTGTCCACATATCTTACCACGCTCGGTTGCGTACACGGAGCCCAACAGACCATGCTTCTCACCGAGCGCCTTTTAAAGACGCAGGATCGGTACAAGAAGGAAGTTCTTGAATCGGCGACAAGAAAGGCCAAGCACGAGGCTGAGATTACTGTCTGGAAGGAGAGAATGGCAAAAGCCAACTAAGAGTCCGAGGAGGCTAAGAAGTTCCTGGCCGAGAAAAACAAACTCCCGACCGAGCTTGAGAGTATTCGGGAAGTCGCCAGGCTTTCCCAAGAAGAGTTATAAAAATCCCAAGCCCTGACCGAGGACTTGAGGTCTAAGCTTGATGAATCTCGAGGTGATGCCTCGCATTGGAAGAAACAAGCCGATGAGTGGTATGATTAATGGCAGAGCGAGGATGAATCTCGGGCCACCTTGATCAAACAAGCTGAGGACAAAGCCACCGACGAGTATATGGATCGAATGGAACCGTACATGGACAAGAACTATAAGCTCAGTTGGGACACCCTCGGTTCTTGGGTAAAAGAGGCCTTTCCTGAGGTGGACCTAGGGAAGATCCCCTTTGAGAGGGTAATGCTGCCCCTTTTGGATGAGGATGAGGAGGTAGGCGAGGACGAGGCCGAAGATGGGGAGATCCCGCCGAAGGCCAATGATGCCGAGGTTACAACCGAGGAGGAGGTGACTAAGAGGGCAGAAGGGGTGACCGAGGAGCCTCCACCCACCGAGACCGAGACACGTCCATCTACCGAGGATGGCCAGGAAAAGATCCCTCCTCCATCTTCCGAAGACCCCCTAGCAACCGAGGCCTAGCTTAGACTCAGCCAATTTTTGTAGTTTTGGGTTCTTGCTAGCTTTTGTTATTTCGCCCAAGGGGCTTGTTTTGTATTTATCATTTGTTTTGTATCCAAACTTCTATATTTATGCATATATGCCTCTTTTTTCGCCCGATGAGCTTTTATTGTTCGTTTGATATGTATATTCTCTTATTCTGATATATATTCCAAGTTTTGAAACTTATCTTCTTTCTTTCTTTCCTTTTTCTTCTTCTTCTTCTTCTTCTTCTTCTTCTTCTTCTATTTTTAGGAAAACTGGGAGGCTTTTAGCCATCCATCCCTTTGTCACCTTAGTGGGGCTATGGTGATCAACCCTCACCACCTTGGCAAGACTAAGGGATTTTCATGTATGTTTCCTTGTTGTCGAGATGAGGCTAAGGTGATCGGCCCTCGTCATTGTGACAAGACTAGGAAATATTTGCTAATGGCAGCATAATTCTAATAAAAGGACTTCATTGATAAAACCAAGCTGGTGTTTTGCCAACCAGGCTCAGATTACATTTTTCATTTGTAGAATATTCTTAGGTTTGATACATTAACTGATCTTGGTAAGTTTCCGTCGTCTTCGCAATGCTTCAAATTGTAAGAGCCTTTGTCCTCGGCAGCAATAACTTCATAGGGCCCTTCCTAAGTTGGTCCGAGCTTTCCTTCATTTGGGTCCTGAGTCCTCGAGTTAACCTTTCTGAGGACAAAATCACCGACTTTAAATTCCCGAGGGTTGATAATCTTTTCATAATACTTTCGGAGTTCTTGTTGGTAAACCGCTATTCGGATCAGGACTTCGCCTCTTCTTTCCTCAGCCAGATCGAGCTCGCATGCCAGGTTTTCTTCATCTTGTTCTTGACCGCATTCTTCTGTTCTTAATGTCGGGTATCCCATCTCGGTTGGGATGATTGACTCTGTCCCGAAGGCAAGTGCAAATGGGGTTTCATTCGTTGACCTTCGGAGAGTCATCCTGTATGCCTATAAGACCGCGTGAAGCTCCTTGGGCCATCTTCTCTTTGCTCTCTTCAGCCTTTTCTTGATTCCTTTCACAATTACTTTGTTTGATGCCTTCGCTTGCCCATTTGATTGCGGATAGCTTGGACTGGCGTAGAAGAACTTTGTCCCAAACTGGGCACAAAACTTCTGAGTTCTCCGACTCTCGAATTGGGTGCCGTTATCTGAGATGAAAGCTTGGGGAACCCTGAATCTCGTAAAGATGTTCTCCCAAAGGAAAATGATAATATCCGAGTCCTTAATGGAGGCTAGGGCGGTGGCTTCCACCTATTTTGTAAAGTAGTCGATCGCAATGATAAGGTATCTTCTATTACCGCTCGCCAGGTGAAGCGACCCGACCAAATCAAGGCCCCATTTTGCGAAGGGCCAAAGGCTTGACAAAAGGTATAGGTTTCCTACCGGTCGGTGGATTTTATCTGAGAAGAATTGACAGATCAGACATTTCTGGGTGTATTTAAGAGCATCCTTTTGCATGTACGGCCACCAATAGCCTTGTGTTATAGCTCGGTGTGTAAGCGAGCGTCCCCCAGCATGACTCCCATAGCTCCCCTCATGGAGCTCTTACAAGATTCCTTCCACTTCGTCTGGATGAACATATCTCAAGTACGCTCCTAATAAGGATCGTCGATAAAGTAGGTCCTTCGGGGAGAGCCAGTATCGTGCTGACTTGACCCTGATCCGGTGTCTCTAGTGATGGTCCTCGAGAAGAACGTCATTTTTAAGATATTTGATTATCTCGTCCACTTCCACGGTCTGTTCTATGCTCGGGATCCGGATAGTCTCAACATTAATGGTTCTTCGGGTTCCTATTTTTAGGGTTGATGCTAGGGATGCTAGCGCGTCTGCATGCTTGTTTTGTTCTTGGACAAGTTGATGGATGCAAACGCTTTTGAAATCCGAGATAAGCTTCTTAGTAAGCTCTAGGTATGCTTTCATCCTTTCGTCTCGGGCCTCATACTCCCCGCCTAGCTGTCGGACCACCAATTAAGAGTCACTGAAAAGGTTTAGCTTGGTTGCTGATAATGTTAGGACAAGCTTTAGTCCCGCTAGAGTGGTTTCGTACTTGGCTTCATTATTTGAGGTGAAGAATTGCAATTTGATGGCGCTTTCTAGAACTTCACCTGTTGGGGTTATGAGGACAATCCCGATTCCCGCTCCTTTGTTGTTCGAGGCCTCATCGACATATAGTTTCTACTTCTTACCTTCCTTAGCCCCAAGTTCGGTCGAAGAGGAGGTGTCTGAGTGTTCGGGCAAACTTTTGCTTGGATCATCTTGTTTAGAGCTCTGGTCGGTAAATTCGACAATGAAATCGGCCAGAACTTGCCCTTTGATCGCCGTTCTCAACCTGAGCTGTATATAAAATGCCACCAATTCAATCCCCCATTTGGAGATTCTTTCGGAGAAGTCAGACTTTTGAAGAACGTCTTTGAGAGGTTGATTTGTGAGGACAACAATGGTGTGGGCTTGGAAATAGTGTCGAAGCTTTCTTGAAGCTGTTCGGAATGCTAAGGCGATCTTCTCCAGGGGCAAATATCGAGTCTCGGCATCTAGTAAGGTCTTGTTTACATAATACATAGGTCTTTGTTCCTTTCCATCTTCTTGGATTGTGGCCCTGATGTTTTTGAGGCCGAAAGGCATCACTTTGTAGCAGTAGGTGCCAGTCGGGGTAATAAAGGCCGTTTTCTCTTGATCTTCCTTCGCCATCGAGACCTGATGATATCCGGAAAAGGCGTCAAAGATGTTCAATCGGGCATACCTAGTGTCATACCCCATTTTTGCACCACCTTACTAGGGATCATCATTTCATGCATGTTTTTGTTTTGTTTTTGAGTCTAGTCACTTGCATTAGTTTTCTAGAGTCACAAGGACAATAGGTATGAATTTTGATTCAATTCGGAGTTGATCTTAAGGGATAATAAGAGCTTTTGTGACTTGAGGAGCATAATCATCTTTTAGGTCACAAACTTTTCATTTGACCTTGAAATGATCTCCAAATTGTCAATTGGAGTTCATATGGATGCATATGAGGTATTTCCATGTTCAATTTGATGAATCAATGGCTTAGGATTAAAATGGCTCGATGTAGTTCAAGTTGGTTAATTGACCCTTCTTTGGGTTAGCTCTAATTGACTCACAATTAGCAACCAAATCTTTTCAAATGGACTTTAATTATTCATCATATTATCCCTAAAATTGTTTTAGAAAGTTTAATTTTTATATGGAAAGCATTTGGCTTGATCCTATGTGCATACCTATGCTTTGCAAAGGTAGAGCATAGAGGTTAACCACCTTTATCAAACCTAACCATGCTCCCATGGTTAGTGGTTTTCACCCTAAAATGTTCAAAAATGTGTTCATCATCGAAACACGGTCGTTTTGGGTTTTGTTTCATCAAAATCGGATTTAATTTGACTCCTGAAACACTTCTAGAAAGAAAAGGGGGCTCGGGTGACCACCCAGCCCCGGGCGGCTAGCCGCCTGGGCCCAGGTGGCTAGCCGCCCAGGCCCTGGTGGTCACCCAAGGCCACTTTCCTATTTTCTCTCTAACTCCTTGCTGAAGCGGACTTCTTCCAATTTTGACGTACAAGGACTCTTTGTGACGAGTTTCCTTCTAATTTTTGGTAACTTCTGAGTTACTTAAGCACGAAGGGGGTCTCTAATAGCCCTTAGATTAATTTCTAGGGTTTTAATCCTAGCCATTGGTTAATCTTAATTGAACTCTATAAATACCCCCTATGCTTCAGCACAAATGGAACCACTCTATGTATTAAAATTGGGTTTGTGAGAGAGAATAAGATAAAGAGAGAGTTGAAGGAGAGCTGGAGTTCCTGCTGTAGCCTTGAAGAACATTGATTCAAGTCATCCACAAGTCAAGAAGAGAGCCTCTATAGCAGCAAGGAAGCTTCTCCTAAGGTAACCTCCTTCCTTGTTAATGCTAAATATGAGTTTCTTATAGAATAGGCATATTGCATGTTAAAGTAGCTTTTTTATCATGTGTTATCACTTTAGTTAGTCAATATGTATGATTAGAATGCTGTTCTTATTGATTATAGCATGCTTTAGGGCTGTTCTATAGGTTTTTAAGCATGAGTGTGAGTTTAGGGTTTCCGTTGTCCTTGTTTTTAGAATAGTGTCATTGCATGTTAAAGTTAGGATTTTCATCATGTTTTATGGCTTTAGTTAGTTAATATACATGATTTGAGTTCTGTTTAATATGAGTTTAGTATATTTTAGGGTTGTTTTATGTGTTTTTAAGTATGTTTGTGAGTTTAGGGTTTTTATTGTCCTTGTTTTAGGATGGTTTCATATAGCATGTTAGCATAGGGTTTTTTTATTGATTTTTCTTCATAATTGCTGTATATGTTTTACATATAGAATAATTATGATATTTTTGCATACATATTAGTGGATTTCTAGGTTTTTTTATGCATGATATGGTATTAGGATCGCATTAGGGCTCATGTTTGTTCACTGTTTTTGCTGTTAGCATGATTAGTGGATGATTTTAGGCCATAATACTATTCTATCCAGATTTGCATGTTGTTGTGTTTGCATGGTTTTGAGCACGTGTAAGGGTACAACTAGGTGTGGTAATTGTCCTATTGCAAATAGGGCTGCTACTGCACTCAAGTAAGTGGGTTTGAAGGTGCCCCAATTCACCTTTCCTTTATTATCCTTTCTCTTCTCCCTCTTTAGGGTTATTTCTTAATATGAGTCTATAGTATAATTAGAAGTTTCCTTGTTAAATAAAATTCTGGTTTTTTATCAAAGTTTCCATCTTGTGGAATTCTTTCTAAATTCAAACTTGGTTTATTTATCACATTCAATTCTCTTTTAAATAAGGAAACCTAGGGTTTTGACCATAGGTTTATATTAGGATTTAACCCTAATTCTAATCAAACTACGTGACTTTGATCCATATATTTCGTTGCATGGTACGTAGGTGCTCTTTTTGAGGCTCAAGTCCGTTCTAGGATCCAAGTATTCTAGGTTTTTCTCTTCTCTCTTCTTTTTTCTGTTTTGTTTTATTTTCTTTATTTGATTATGCATGGATGGATGAATGAAATATATGATATGCATGCTGTCTTGTGATGATATATATTGATTTTGTGTGTTGAAAAGATCTTAATTTAGCCCAAATAAACCGAGAGACTGAAAGGGTGACATGGGTGCTTATAGGCTTTACCTAGAACCTTCCCATGTCATAACTTAGCCTCCGAATCCCCAGTTTTCTTTGGTTTCCAAAAGACTTTGTTTTTGCCTTTCCTTTTTAAACATGGAGTCATTCAAATCGTTTTCTTAAAACAAATTTGTTTTTAGAGTTTTCTTTATTTCCTTTAAAAAATAAGGTGGCGACTCCTTTTCTTTTTCAAACCTATTTCTTTTCAATCCTTGTGGGCCCAATTTCCTGGGTTCACACCTGGCTATGGAGTCGACGACTTAGTCGATCTTTGGAAGCGAGAAACTATCTTTCGAGCAGGCTTTGTTCAAGTCTATGAAATCGACACATACCCTCCATTCGCCACTGTTCTTTTTAATGCAAACCGAGTTGGCAAGCCACGTCGGGTACATTACTTCCCGTATAAATCCGGCTTTTGAGAGCTTCTTTACTTCTTCATTTATGGCCCAAGCTCGGTCGTCGGACAATCTCCTTTGTTTTTGAGTAACAGGCTTGGAGCTCGAATTCACTCTAAGCCTGTGTTGGATTATATTTTGATCAATTCCTGGCATCTCGTGTGGTGACCAAGCGAACACGTTAATGTTTTCCTTCAGAAATCAGAACAATTCGGACGCTTCTTTCTCGGAGAGGTTGCTGCTGAGTAGGAAGTAGCGCTCGGGGGATTCATCATCAATTATCATCTTCCGGAGTTCTTCACCCATTCTATTTTTGGGCTCGAGTAAAGTATCTTTTACCCCGAGCCAACCGTGCTTTAATTGCTATAATGGGTCGATGTCCTTCTTAGACTTTTTTGGCTTGGTCTCACTTTCTTCTGCCACCTCAGGGTGGGTGTTATTCTTTTCTTTCTTCTTTGCCGCCAACGATGGAGTATGGCCTGTAAGTTCGTACATAAAACACTCTCGGGCTACAGCTTGGTTTTCGCGGATCTCCATTATGCCTTCAGGTCCCAAGAAGCGAACAGACTGATGATAGGTTGAGGGCACTGCTTCTATGGCGTGGAGCCAAGGTCGCCCCATTATCACGTTGTATGCTGAACGCTCTTCTAAAACGACGAAGTGTTGAATGGTTTGAACTAGGCCAGTTCAGACAGCTAAGGCTATTTGCCCGAGGGGGTAGGAAAGGTTTCTGTTGAACGCCTTTAACCTCAAGTTGCTCAGAGAAAGATCATCCTTCTTCAATCCTAGCTGATCGAAGAGTTTTTTGAACATAACATTTACCGAAGCCCCGTTGTCGACATAGACCTTCTCGACATCATAATTTACGATTATCATTCGGACTATCAGGACATCATTGTGAGGATGCCACGTTTCATAGGCCAGATAATCTTTCCCGAAGAATAGAGCAGAGCTCAGATCATCCTTCCCTCTTTCAGTTACGAGCGTTGGTTCTGACTTCACTTCGAACACTTCCCGAAGGTGGGAGGCTTTCTGGTATTGCGTTCGAAGGGCGTTTTTGGAGACCGAAGCCCTATCATAGGCTCCGCTGATTACGTCAATGGCTCCCAAGACAGTATATCCTTCGGCTTCGGCTCTTGGTTTTTCGATCTTTTTCTCTTCAAGCTTCTTTCGATCGTCGCCCTTGGCTATAAACTCACTTAGGTGTCCGGCTTTGGCCCAGGTCTCGAGGTTGTGCTTTAGGGTTTTGCAATCTTCAGTTTTGTGGCTATGATCTTTATGGTATTCGTAAAACCATTTTTTGTTCCTCCTCTCGGGATCTCCGCCCATCGGTCTTGGCTTTTCGAAGAAATCTTTATTCTCAACAATTCGTAAAAGCCTATAGATTAGCATAGTGAAGACAGTAAGCACAGCCTGATTCGGATTCGTTGGTGCCTTGTCTCTTGGTGGTTCGTTCCTGGCTCGGTCATCTTTCATTCGATCCACTCGGGGGTTCCTATCCTTCTTCTTATCTACCTGTTCGGTTTTCGTGGCCATTCGGAAAGCATCATCGAGTCTTATATACCTTTAGACTCGATCAAGCAGCTTCCCGATGCTAGGTGGCGGGTCAAGGGTCAACTATTCGAACAACCGAGAGGATCAAATCAATCCTCGCCTGAAGATATCAAGAGCGCTTTGCTCGTCTAGTTCCTCGATTTCGGTGTAGAGCTCTCAGAACCTTTGGGAGTAGTCGCGCAAGGGCTCCTCTGCCCCTTGCTTCATCTCGTATAGGTTTTGCATGGTCTTGGCGTATTTTTTGCTTGTTATGAATCGATCTCGAAAGAATTTGACCAAGTCGTCCCATCTTTGGATCGACTTCTCTGGAATCTTTGCCTACCATCTCAGAGCAATCTCCCCGATGCTCATCGAGAAAATTTTGCACATAAAACCCTCGTTGTCTATATAGAGGGACATATTTTGGACATAGTACGTCAAATAGTAGTCAGGATCCGCAATCGAGGAATAAGGGGTGAAACTAACTTTACTGTAATTCTTTGGAGTTGGTGTGGTTTGGATCCAATTTCCAAAGGGAGATTTTCCTACCGGTAAATAATTCGGCGTTGGGTGTGTCGGTTCCTTCATTATCTTAATTTCTGCTCGGATCTTCTTTACAAACTCATCTGAGGTTAAATCTCTAACTCTCCTTCTCCTCTCTTCTCGAGGACTTCTTCTACACCGACTCGGCTCTGCCGAGCCCTCAAGGGCCTCGTAACACTCTCTATCTCGTCGATTGGCCCTAGGGGCGGATATCTCAGAGCGCTGTTCGCTCCTTTTCCAACCTCAATTATCTTCCCGACGAGTCCGCCTGACTCGACCAGAACTCGCTTCGATAACAATCTTTGAATAAAAGTCTTGAACATGTACTCGTCCTCTATTAGTTCTTTGGTGCTCAACTTTACCCTTCAACTTCCTTTGGCTTTGATCCTCATCTCTTTCGGACCGCCTTTCTTAGACATGTACTCTTTGTCGCTACGGCCGGAACTTGACGAGGTAAGAGGTGTAGCTTCCCTTGTCGCCGTCATCCTCTATCGTCATTTGGCCGCTGTGAGAGGAGGTTTGATGGCGGCTGCGCTCCTTTAGGTTGAAGTATTCTTGCTCCGGGGCGAGTTTCTCACGTTGCGCCTCCTCTAGTCGCCCTTAGAGCATTGCGACCACAGCGGTGACCGCCTCCGGGTTGGAATGCTCCGCGACCGTCTGCTCGTAGGCAGCTTGGACTTCTTGCATTTGGGTTTGCACAGCGGGCCTGCTAGTCTCCCCAATGAAGATGGCGCTTGCCGGAAGATGCCCGGTCGGTGGTAGTAGGAGGACTATACTTGTGCCGTTAGGCTCTAGCCCGCCATACGTTGCTCTAGATTTAGTTCGCCCCGCTATTTGTAAGAAAGGGAGAACGAGCTTAAGTAGAGGCCTCTCACTCGGTTCCCACAGACGGCGCCAAACTGTACGGGAAAAATCCAGACAGTTGGTGGAGCGCTTCAAAGAAGGTGGTCCGATGATCTGGGGCGTTGCGGCATAATAGTCAGAGAAAGTTGCAAAATCTGGGATGCTCCCAAGCTTTCAAATGAATAGTGAGGCTAGGTGGCTTGATGAACAATAGTGTTAGGTGCTTCGAGGGATAATGCCGTTCGATTCTCCAGTGAACAGTAACTTGAAAGCAAAGAGAACCGTCAAGGGAGGCCAGGGGTTGTCCGGCCTAAAACCCTCTGATGCTCAAGTCAATCTCAATGTCTAGAGATATTGAGAGAAAATCATGAAAAAAGAGAATCTCTAAGGTTTTGTGCCATTATGAGACTTACCTTCTTTGGTGTGAATAGTATTCCTTTTATAGGAAGAGACTAGGTTTCGAATTGAGCCCATATGCTGACTTGATCGTGGTTAATTTAGGGTTTCAAATTAACCATGGTTAGAAAGGGGTTTCAGACTAGATTGCGGATATTCCGGGGCTACAGGCCTGATCGTCGACAGCTGTTGCCCCTGATTCCATTACCGGAAGCGTGCCCTAAACACGGTTAGACTTCTTTGTCATATATGGCATGCAATTTCAAGACACGTGAGGAACACATGGCGGTGTTGCCCATAGGGTACTTAACCTAGGGCATCGTTGGCCTGAGGACCTTCCCGACCGAGGGCATGAGCGCCCGAGGGTATAAGTGCTCCAGGACATCTCCGGCCGAGGGTACGTAGTCTTGACAACCGTGCAACCGCAATCGAGGAGTCTAGAATCACTCGGGCGAGTTCCCGAAGGCTTCCATGTGTCGCGATTTCATTCATTGGCGGCAAATATCCCACACAGAGAACATATCTTTCTAAGTGTAATTTGGCTCCTATAAGATCATCTTTGGTAACTCTCTTAATTGGAACTGTTCCAACAGGACAGCCTTTACCATTAAGCCATATGTTTAGTGGAACATTAGCCATTATGAAATCTTGGTTTCTTATCCTCTTAGGAAAATCAGTGGGTTTCAAGTCATTTTAGGAGATTAGCTGCATGTAACTATGCATGTCTACAATTAATAAAGATTTGATTAGGAGAAATTAATAAGCAACATAACAAAAGAAGAGACAAACCTAAAAATAGAAAGTACGGTTCTTCAGTAATGGATGGTCGAATGCAGGTTGTTTGTAGAAATCCACACAACCATATACATCTCCATATTTTGTCTGTAAATACCATAATCGCATATTCTATCAATTTATTTACTTGAAAATGCATGACTTAGGCATTAGTTTTATGAGAAAGCAAAGAAAATATCTAGTTCTGCAATTTTTTGGAAACATATTAGTACTAATAGATTGGTCACCTTAATTATCTTGACTGCTAGCTTATTCAGCATCTTAAGTTGTTTTTCCAATTCCAAATCCTCTTCTCAAGTTAATTTCCTGTCTCCTTCAACTTCATTATCGCTCAGAAGAAGAGAACACATAACCATAGCTAATAAAAAAGGCCTTGAAGCCATGGATGTGACCTACACCGCGAGAGCAAATTCAGAAGTAATCAAAGATATATCTACATATTTCTTCTTTAAAATAATAATTAAATACAGACAAACTACGAATTTTTCTGTGTATTTAACTTGAAATAGAACTGACACTTGAACATTGCTAATGAAGTGGTACTGTACATATAGATATAACTACATGTAATTTTGATCACAACTTTGAGAAGGTCATGTGCTCTCTTCATAATAGGTGTGACCGCCTAGTTTTAGGAACGATTTAATCTTTCCTTCATGTAATAGTATATAGATATAGATTTATATCTTTTCACCATCTATAAAGATATCCCAATAAACACCAATATTTCACTTTCTTTTTTTAATACCCTAAAAGGAAACAAATTATTCATTCCTACTTAACCTATAACTAATTTAGTGTTCCAAAAAACTTTACATTCTTCTCCTTTAAACTTTAAGTTGTAATTTTTCTAGTTTTCATCTTTGTCAGTTACCACAAACAATTGATTACAAGTAAGAAGAAATTATTGTTTTTTTTTTCCTTTACTTTATACAACTTTTTTGCATGTTACCATATTACAAAAAATTAAACATAAGGGATACAAGCTTAGAGAGTATGAAATAATTAATGTCTAGACTTGATTGTGGTGTGATTTATAATCTCTCTACCTTTTCATTAGCCAAACAAAAAAAAAAAAAAAAATGCTTAGTCCGTTTCTACTATTTTCATTAGCCAAAAAAACAAAAAACAAAAAAACAAAAAACAAAAAACAAAAACAAAAACAAACAAATAATTTATTATATAAATTGCTTGAACAATTTATTTTTCTTTGTAATAATTTTCATGTACAAAAAAGAAAATGAAAAAAAAATTCACGTAATTTTTTTGATTAAATAATAATAATAATAATTTTCATGCTCAACGCACGTGGTGCACTTTTAGCGCATATGAAAGACCAATTCAAATGAATTCAGTAATTATCAAAATGTGGAGATAAATATAGGAAAAAAATGATTTAAAGAATAATATCAAATTATCACTCAAAAGCAAAATGATCAAACAAGTAATTATAAAGGACAAAAAAGAACATGTTTTAGTGAACTAATTAATAATTACCAAATCAATCACATGATGCAACTCATGTCCAATGGTAAAACATGTGAGCATTGTAAGCTTGTACTCTATGCTTCAATTCAAATCCCTAGAGGCACCCATCTTCATCCTACTAACCTCTAATTAACTACAAATTGATTGTATATTATGTTTCCTATTCCATATCAAAAAGAGAAAATTAAATAAAAAAATTTAAAACAGAAAACTCATGAAACGAGAGAAATAGAAGCATGGTTTAAGGAAACATTATGAAATCATAGTTTGTAACTATCAAAAACAGCGAAAGAGACAAAATAATACCACCAAGAAATGAGAGGAATTCAGTAATGGATAATTTCACAAGAATGACTGCAAACGTTGTTCAACTAGTTTACCAATGATCCTTAACTTCCTCTATAAAGTTGAAATTTAGAGAAAATCTGAATCTAATGTAAAAATGACTTGAATTAGGACATGTGATGATCCAAATATGAGTTGATGAGTTGTGACCCGTGCGATGCGTGACAATCACATAAGAAATATTTTAAATAATTTGAGAAAAGAGAGACAGAAAAAAGATAATTGTAAACAAAAAAGTATAAAAAAAAAATGGAAGAAAGAAAACAAAACAGTGCCAATATGTGGATATATATTCTTCTCTATAAATAAAATGCTTGTGTTCAAGTCATTAAACAAAGGAAAAAAAAAAAAGAAGAAAGAAAGAAAGAAAAAAAACAATGAACTATAGCATATTGATCTCAAAGCCCTATATACAGACAAGGAGGGGGAATTACAGATTCCATATCCAAGAGCATCTCCACCTTATCCTAGGAAAAATAAATAAAATTCAAAATCAAAAAAGAAGACGACTTACTTGAAGTTATGTGAGGGTGCTGATTCTTGAGGAGAGAGATGGAGAAAACATTCTGTCACACCCCATTTTTGGCACCTTAGCTAGGACATATCATTTCATGTAGGATTTTGAGTGCTTTTTGAGTCTAGTCTTTTGCATTAAGTTTCTATGGCATTGAATATCATGTGTATGAATTTTGAAGTGATTTAGAGTTCATCTCGATAGTCAATAAGAACTTTTGCGACTTTAAGGACATAATCGTCTTTTAAGCCGTATATTTTCCATTTGACTTTGAAATGAATCCCGAGTCATTCCCATGAGTTCATATGGGTACATAGAGTCTATATGTAGGTTCAATTTCATGAATTAATGGTTTAAGATCAATTCGGCTCATAATGGTTTGGGTTGGCTAAAAAACCCTTTCTTGGTTTGCTCAAATTGACTCACAAGACCCACTCAAATTTCTCTCATTTGACTTCAATTGGGCTTTATTTACATCCTAGGTATGTTTAAAAAGATCGAATTTCGATTGGAAAAGCATTTGGTTCAACCTTGTGTACGAACCCAGCTTAGCGACAGTGAGGCACCATGGTTAACCACCTTTGTAAAACCTAACCATGCACCTATGGTTAAGGATTTTTGTCCTAAAATACTTAAAAATGTGTTCCCCTTCGAAACACGGTCGTTTTGGATTTTATTTCGTCAAAATCGAACTTAATTTGAACATTCTAGGACTTCTACAGCGAGTAGGAGTCAAAACCGGAGTGAAATAGAAGAGCCCCTCGGGTAACCGTCCGAGGCTGGATGGTCAGCCGTCCAAGCCCAGACGGCTAACCATCCGGGGCAAGATGGTCACCCGAGAGACTCCGTCCTCAACTCAAATTCTGACTCTTCTCTCCCTCTTTTGACGGTTTCCTCTGCCATTACAACTTGTTTTCTCTTAGGAGTGTGTAAGTTTGAATTGTTTGAGCACCAATAGAGTCTCTAATAGCCCTGGGATCATTGTTTAATGAATTAATCTTAGCCATTGGTTTAGGAGGTCAGTTCTCTATATAAAGGATATGATATTCAGCACATAGGGGGAGGTTAATTGCACTTTACACTTAGAAAGAGAGGGAGCTACGAGTTTGGAGAGCTAGAAAGACATCAAGAGGAGGCTTTTCAACCCCAAGCAAGTAAGAGAACAAGGAGTTTGAAGACAAGGAAGATTCTACAAGATGTAAGCACTCTTCTTGAATGCTGAACATGGGCTTTATCCTTTTCCTTCTCCTTCTTCTTCTATGATAGTTCTACTACATGATGTAACTCCACATATTAGGATAGTTCAATGTTTTTAGGATGTATTATGAATGATTTTGAGATGATTTATGGCTTTATATGCTTGATGATCCCTGGTTTACTAAGGATTGGATAGCCTGACTCTTCTTATCCTCTTAAATCATGCATAGTTCACATGTTTAGGTTGCTATGATTATTGTCATGAGTTGATGCTCCTGTTAGTTAATATACATGATATGAATGATATTCATGATGATTTGAGCATGTGTTAGAGTCTTTTCATAGGATTTTATACATAGTTGTGAGATTAGGGTTTCGATAACCCTAAAATCACACAGGTTTCATACAGCATGCTTAGCTTAGTTTTGTGAGTTGTTTCTCATCATAGTCATTCTATATATGCTACATATAGTTGAATTATGCTAGGTTTGCATTCATGTAGTGGATTTTATAGGGTTTTTGGAGATATTATCCTTTTTTTAAGGATAATTATCCTTTTTGTTAAGTAGGGTTTTGCATGAGGGCTTTCTGTGATGTGTTTGAGTATGAAATCACTTCTATTGTGTTCTAATATACATATTTTACGTAGGATATGATAATTGCACCTCCCCATAATGACTTTTTACGTGAAATTATCTTAGGATAGTTTCGCTTAAGAAAGCTCGTCGTAGGAAGGCCTATTTTCATATTTTACATAAAATATCATCTTTTTGGTTAGAATAGGCTTAGTTATCATGTTTACTGATATTGTGGGAGTCTCTTATGATTGTTAGTGTGTCTTTGGTAGGTTTTTTATGCATGTTAGTCAGGTCATTGCATGTAGGATTGAATTAGGGTCCTTAGTTATTCATTATTCTTGTTGTTTGCATGATAAATGGATAATTTTGAGCCTCGTCATGGTTCTGTCCAGATTAGTATATCGTTCTTCTTGCATGGTTTTGTGCACTTGTAAGGGTGCAAACAGGTACAATGCTTGTCCTATTGCAAATAGGGCCGCTATTGCTTGAAATTGCTAATGCTTGGAGCTTTTACGCTCAGGTAAGTAGGGTATGAAGTGCCCTAATTCACTTTTCCTTACTTTCTTTTCTCTTCTCCCTCCTAGGATTATTTCTTAATACAGACACATGGTAATTATCAAGGGTTTCCTTCATTAATAAAATTCTGGTTTTCTATCAAAGCTTCTATTTTGTGGAAGTTTTCAATTTTGGACTAAATCAATACATTTTTCGAACAAAGAAACTTAGGGTTTTTACCATAGGTTTGTATTAGGTTGTAACCCTATTCTTTTCGAACTACGTGGACTTTGATCCATGTATTTTGCTACATGGTACGTAGGCGCTCTTCGTGAGGCTCAAGTCCGTTCTAGGATCCAAGTATCCTAGGCTTTTCTTTTCTTTTCTTCTTTTTCTATTTTGTTTTACTTGTTTGATTGTGCATGGATGAGATGGATGGATGGAAAATATGATAAGCATGCTGCCTTGTGATGATATATAGTGATATTTGAGTGGAAAAGATCTTAAGTTAGCCCAATCAAATTAAGAGACCAACTCGGGCGATGTGGGTGCCTATGGGCTTTGCCCAGAACCTTCCCACGTTGTAACTTAGCCCCCGAATCCAATTTTCTGGTTTCAAAGACTTGCTTTTCCTTTAATGGAGTCATATGGTTTTGAAAATAAAACATTTTTGTGGTTTTCCTCTTTTCCCTAAAAAATGAGGTGGCGACTCTTTTCTGTTTGTTGTCTTTTAAACCTCTGTATCTTTTTGCCAAACACCCTTGTGGGTGCCGCGCTTTTTCGTGGGTTCACACATTCCGTCGAAACGTTACAAGTAGGGGTGAATGTTTATTTATAAGGAAAGTAATTTGATTTTTAGGGATTCTAATTGCAATTATTTTCATTGAGAAATGTCAACGTTTTTAATAAGGAATGTAACTTGATTTTTAAATTTTGATTTGAATTTATTATTTTAATCAATTATATGAGGCCACATCACCTCAATAGTAGGGTTAGAGTAAAGGCGAGAGTAAAATGAATGTGAGAAAATTATTTAGGTGAGAAGAATGATCGAAGAGATATGCCACATCATCCAATTGAGTTTTTTTATAATAGAATAGATAGATATGGATGCAAAACCTCTTCCTATTTAGATATGTAATGCTATACAGCATGTTGACATGTAATCTCCGTCATAAATAGAATTTGTGAAACTAAAGAAATGACAACTGACAAGAAACAAAAATGAATAGAGCAATACTATGTCATTCCATTCATTTGTATTAATTTATTTTCCAAAATAATGTGACAATTGAGTTAACTAATTCATAATGGGCTAATGTGGCTACTATCACATAGTTTAGGCAAGCAAATTTGGTCAAAATGTTGGGCTCCTAGGAAATGACAACAAAAAAGGAAAATGAATAGAGCAATACTATATCATCTCATTCATTTGTATTAATTTATTTTCCCAAATGATGTGACAATTGAGTTAACCAATTAAAAATTTTATTAAAAATAATCATTTATAATGGGTTGATGTGGCAAGTAGTTTAGGCAAGCAAGTTTGGTCAAAATGTTGAGCTCTAAGGAAATGACAACAAAAAAGGAAAATGAATAGAGCAATGCTTTATCATCCTTGTAACAGTTGAGTTAACCAATTAAAAATTTTATTAAAATAACCATTCATAATGGGTTGAATTAATACTTGCATGATTCTTATATTTTATCCATTTCTATCCTTATGGCAAAAAGATGTTCGACAAAGAATCTGGGCAAATCACTATCGTCTAATACTTTTTATTATTAATTTTGATAATTTTCGTTTTTCTTTTAGTTTATGTTTTATTTACTTATTTTTAATAGTTTTTTTAGGGTTTTAGGATTCACAATTTAATCCTTATAAGTTAGTATATTAGTTGGGGTTAATTTTAAAAGGTTTCCGAGTGTTTTTAGGGTTTTATGAAGCCTTTAAATAGGCTACAAAGTCTAAAAACAGGATTTGTCAGTTTCGGTAATTTTTGGGAATTCCTAATTTCCTAATTTCCCTACTTTATTATTTTTTGTTTTGCAAGAATTGGGTTTTCTATTAATTATGTTGTAGGCCTGTTGGCCATTTCAAATCATTAATAAAATTTGAGGGTTTTATTTTATTTTATTTGTTCTTATTTTACATGTAGGCGTACTCTTATTTTGTTCTAATTCCGCTACGCCGAAACTGCTGGCTTGAAGTGGGATCAAACAAGACCCAAGTTGGATTTTGGCCATAGAAAATATTTAGTGACCAAGGACATAGGATATACAAATGATTTTTTCCAACATCTAGCCTATTTTAGGGGATCTGGAATAGAATTAATATACCTCTAGGCTTTCTTTTTAAGATGGATAAATGTAATGTTCAACTCTTTTGGATTTATGAATAAATGCTTCGCTTCCCTAATGTTTGCCGAAAATAGAGAGAATTTTGACCTTTTTTTTTGAAAAGTACTTTTCTCAACTTTATACATAAAAATAAATGCTTTGCTTCCCTAATGTTTGCCGAAAGTAGAGAGAACTTTTATCTTTCTTTCTGGGTTTTTATTTTTTATTTTTTTATTTTTTTTATTTTTTTTATTTTTAATTTTATGAAAGACGATGTATATTAGATTACGAAAGAAAATGAGTCAGATCAAACTCGACCAAATCTCTTACACAAGATGGAGTTTCCTCCATCCAAACAAAGACATCATCAACAAATTTGGCATACTTTATTAGTCCATGGGCAACCTCATTGCCCTTCCTACCAACATGCATGAATTGACATGAGACAAAGCATGATCTAGCCTCAACTAAAGCATCTTCAATCAACAAACCTATAGCCGTGTGAGGCACCATGCGGGAAGCAAGGGCAGTCATAACTTCCAGATTATCGCCCTCCAAGTCAACATCACGTAAACCCAGATCTTCGGCGAAGTCAACTGCAAAGCGGATGGCCAGTGCTTCAGCTTGGCATGGTGTAAAAAGACAGTCTTGTTTCTTTGAAGCCACTACGATAACCTGTCCTTCATGATTACGCACCACTGAGCCAAACCCCACACTTGAAATCTCAGCAAATAAAGCTGCATCAATATTGATTTTAAATTGGCCCATCATAGGAGGTACCCACCTAGCACCAGCCACCCTTGACTCCGTCCTAGTCCTACTTTGCATTGCTATATATTCTTCCAAATATCTTTGCGCCATATGGACCGTGCTCTGTGGTTCTTTCCTCACCCCTTCAAACACAACCAAATTCTGATGATGCCAAATGGTCCACATGATTGTCATTACCATAGCCATACTTCCCTCCCCTGCTTTAGAGTGAATCATGCTAAGCCAATCACGAATGTCCCTTTGGGAGGTAATACGGGCTTCTTGGCCTAGCGGAGAGCAATTCCATGCCTCAGTTGCCCACGAACAACTCACAAGAGCATGTAAGACTGACTCGTCGCCATTACCACACACCTTACATTGGGGTGACACCGGTACTTTTCGTTTTAAGAGGTTACTCCTTGTAGGGAGAGTGCCAGAACATGCCTTCCACATAAAGTGTTTAATCTTAGAGGGAAGGTTTTGGTGCCAAACCAATTTCAACATTAGATCACCCACGTGCGCTGTAGAACTTTCGCCTCTTCTATTACTTAGCTCTTGCTTCCGCTGCTCCATGGCCAAATAGTAAGCACTGCGGATTGTAAACAAGCCTTTTGGATTATAGTGCCACATCCAACTATCAAGAGGGAGTCTCTTGCTCAAGGGAATTTGACAAATAACTGTTGCCTCATGGGGAAGAAAGACGCGCTCCACTAGCTCTTTGTTCCAATCCTTCGATGTCGAGTCGATGAGTTCACTAACTAGCACTTTCTCATTAAGTTCTTTCAGCGGTGATATCACTCGAAAGGTTGTGGGCGTAGGTAGCCATCTATCCTCCCATATGTAAACAGAACATCCATTCCCTATTGGCCAGCGAGCTCCCATGTTCACCAAATTGCGCGATTCCCAAATACTCCACCAGGTGAAACTTGGGTGACGCCCTAAACGAGCGTGCAGAAAATCTCCTTCAGGAAAATATTTAGCCTTAGTAATTCTCGATGCTAAAGACCCAGGATTAGTAAGCAACCGCTACCCTTGTTTGGCCAGTAACGCCCCATTAAAAGATGCTAAGTCTCTAAAACCCAACCCACCTGCCTGCTTCGATTCACATAGCCGAGCCCAGGATAGCCAATAGATTTTTCTAGTTGTCTCATTCTATCCCCACCAAAAATTACTTGTCATGGATTTCAGTTCATCGCATAAGGAAGTGGGCAATTTAAAACAACTCATAACATATGATGGGATAGCTTACACAACCGCCTTAATTAGAACTTCCTTCCCGGCCTTGGAGAGTAACTTTCCTTTCCACCCTTGCAGCCTCTTCCACACCTTTTCTTTGATATAGCTAAAAATCACCTTCTTCGACTTACCGATCAATGTAGGTAAACCCAAGTACTTTCCATGGTGCTCTGTAGAAGATATACCAATTGCATTTCGAACGGCATCTTGTTGTGCAGGGTTTGTGTTCTTACTGAAAAAGATGGAAAACTTTTCCATATTGATTTGTTGACCTGAGGCGGCTCCATAAAGCTGCAAAATGTCATGGATTTTTGAACTCTCCTCTATGGTTGCCTTCCCAAACAACAGGCTATCATCAGCAAAAAATAAATGGGAAACTTTTGGGCTACTTCTGCATACGGATACCCCTATTAACTGATTATCCCTCTCTGCCGCGCCCAATAGGGATGTCAACCCTTCTACCACAATGAGAAAGAGATAAGAGGAGAGGGGTCTCCCTGCCGAAGACCCTGAGAAGGCTTGAAATACCCACGCTAATTGCTATTGAATATCACCGAATAGGAGACCGTCGTAACACAAGACATTATGAGATTTACCCATCTGCTGTCAAACCCCATTTTAACCATGATGCTTTCAAGAAAAATCCACTCAACCCTATCATACGCCTTACTCATGTCCAGTTTGAAAGCAAATTGAACCTGTTGCCCTGTTCGCTTATTATTCAAATAATGCATGATTTCAAATGCCACCAACACATTATCGGTGATAAGTCATCCTGGCACAAAGGCACTTTAGCTCTCAGATATAACATGTGGTAAAACTTCTTTTAGCCTGTTAGCCAAAACCTTGGAGATAATTTTGTAGAGCACATTACATAAACTATTGAGTAATATTCTCAGGGCTATCAAGCTTGGGAATAAGTACAATATGCGTGTTATTAAGTTTCCTAAGCATTTGGCCTCCATTTAAGAACGAAAGGACAGCATTAGTAACAGCCGGACCAACCACACGCCAATATTTATGAAAAGTTAATGCCGGCATCCCGACTGGTCCAAGTGCTTTAGTGGGATGCATTTGGAATAAAGCTCTCCTTACCTCTTCAGCACAAAACTCCCGCATGAGATTGACATTCATCCCATCTGATACCCGTTTTTCCATTGTCTCAAGGATCTGGTCAATATTATGTGGAGAAGAGGATGTGAATAAATGCTGAAAATAATCTACAATAATTTCCTCTACCTGCGCGTCCTTAGTCTGCCACTGGCCGCTACTATCACGGATACCTTTGATTGAATTCTTCCTTCTCCTTTCTGAGGCTCTAGCATGAAAATAGCCTGTATTGCAGTCACCTTCCTTGAGCCACGACACCTTTGAGCGTTGTTTCCATAAAATTTCCTCCCTTACTAACACCTCATCCATACGGCCCATAATATTCCTCTCCTCCTCAACTGAACCCATGACTTGAGGCCTATCCCTAACTGCTTTCAGCTTACCACAAAGATCCTTCAACTGAGTCTGCACATTGCCAAACTTGGACTTATTCCACTTCAAAAGACGCATTCTTGTTGCCTTAATTTTCTCACTGACTAAAACCATGTTCGAGCCATAACCGTTCCAATTCCAACCTTCCGAAATAATTCCCTCGCATTCATCCGACTGCACCCACATCGCTTCAAACCGAAAAGGCTTGCCGCACTGCGTATAAGTCTAAGTTAACCCTTCTGGCCAAGATTGGGAGGTGATCTGATGCACTGCAATGGAGATGCTCTACTAGCACTGCTGGAAACAAAATTGTACCAGTCTAATGTGGCTACAACCCTGTCCAATCGTTACCTAACACAGTCCTCACCTTCCCTGTTATTGCACCAAGTGAATTTAGACCCTTAAAAACCCAAGTATCTAAGATTTCACATTGACAAAACTTGACAAAAATCCCTCATTTGCCATTCTGCTCTAGGTACTCTGCCCCACTTCTCACCAGCTTCTATAATCTCATTAAAATCGCCAACACACAGCTATGGTAATGAGGATTTTAATTTCAGGACCCCTAATAGTTCCCACGACTCTTTCCTGCGTTGTGTTTCTGGAAACCCGTAAAAACCTGTCAACCTCCATTTGGCTACCCCATTTTCCTTAATTATAGTATTAACATGACGATCGGAAAAACTTAATAAAACCACATCATAACATGAGTCCCAAAGAAGCGCCACCCCACCAACCCTATTAGCGTCCTCACTAAAGATACCATTTGCATAACCCAATCTAAACTTCAACTTTTCCATTGCCGACTTTTTTATTTTTGTTTCCAGTAGAAATAGTACATTGGGAGCTTTCCCTTTCACTAAATCGTGTAGGGCCCGGACTGTGTGAGGGTTCCCAAGCCCTAGACAGTTGAAACTTAAGGTTTCACTGCTTCCATCTGCAGATAAAACACCAGTACATTGTTTATTACCCCCATCCTATAACATGTCCTCTGTGTAGTCATCACCGTTTATCCCACAATGACTATCCTTCCGTTTGCCAAGAGATGGCCCCTTCTGTACCCCATCATTCCTTTTAAGAACCTTATGAGCTCGCCTTTTCCAGCCTTTTTCTCCGTGTTTCCCACTGATTCCTACATCAATATTTAGATTCCCTTGAGGTGAAGACCAATCCATTGTCCCAATACTTTCCCCTACTAACTTGGCAGCACAATCTCCCTCCTTTGGATTATTACTGTCCAGCCCATTCACCTGATTTGGGCCCCAATCATAACGTGTGGGCCCACATAAAGTAAATTTGAATTTCTGACTTCCCTTCCCGCTAACTCACTTTCAAAGCCAATATTGTCTCGTCCTTGATTCGCTCCCCCCATGTCCATATATGGTTGCTCATCCAGATTCTTTGCATTCTCCAAATCCACCACAGATCCTTTCTGCCGATTCTTGAAGACACTCCCTACTCCATCTACTATGATAGCACCTTCCGCCTCAATATCTGGGGGGAAATTTATGCCATTGAGCCCGCCATTAGCCTCCACAGCAAGATTTCCTGGTTTCCTCAAATTACGGGTAATTCCTTCCGCAATATCCACATCATCACCTCCAACCATGGGACCGTCGGAAGCCCTGCTGGATTCCGATCGTAAGCCATACCCTTGCCCTCTCACATTATTCCGAGAAGCTGTTGTATTGGGTTATTTCCATTCCTTAGTTGGCTTAGGTTTATCGGGCACTCTTAACCATAGACCATACTGAATCGCCATATCACTTTGATGCTTGCCCTCCGTATAGCGCATGTCACAATCCTTCTCTGGGTGCCCAATCTTGCCACAAGAATAACAGAATGTTGGCAATTTTTCATACTTGATGGGTAAAATACTTTCCTCTCTTTGGCTTTTGTCAACTAACAACATTAGTGGGAAGGATCAAAATGCACACTTAGTGCCAACCCCAAATTTTATTAAAACCTTAACATCAACCCTATTTCATTAGTTTGTCTATGCATTTTACACAAGGATATTTATTAGGTTTCAATGGGTAAAAGCAAATTTTGAAAGTGATAGTTATAGCACTAAGAATAGACCGTCGAGAGGTACAGACATAAGATATAGTGCTAGTCCTCTAAAGAATAAGGTAAGGTTTAGTAGCTTAAAGTCTTAATAGGTTTGCATAAAAGGTGTGAACTCTACAGGAACACCTAGAAGAACAAAACTCCACCGATGTGAGTGGAAAGTCTAATCGCCTTTTGTCGGGGCTTAGCTAGCCACCTAGAACACTCGTGAAGTCGAGGTAACGCATATGGCCTTAAATGCTCGTCTGTGAAAGAGTTAATATTGCGTTTGAAAGAGAGATTTGGGTTAAGATCTGGTTTCAATACCAAATCATGATGATAACAATAGTAGTAAATAAGGTTGCAATCCCATCTTAACCCAAATCTCTCTTACAAATTCTTTATCCAAATGTACCATAAAAGAAATCATAGGTTGATATGTGCCGCTAATCCAGTTTTATCAAAAGGTATGCTAGTTCAAAAACATTGAGCCTACTATCACATTGATAAAAATTTGATAAGGTGACATGTACTATGTGAAAGTTCAAATCGGCCTGAAGGTACTTTTACTTGAGTATACAACTGTCAATGGGTCGAATTCGGATCGGATCATGGTATATCCGAATCCAATCCGATAAAAAATAACTTCGATCCGATAATATGACAGATCTATAAAATACAAATCTATAGCCAAATTTGTTATTTTCAAATGCTCGATCTGAAAATCTGATTCAATAATCATACAAAATATATAACTAACAAAAAATTGGCATGAATTTTAGGAAAAAAATTTAACTTATTTAAAATTTATATAATCATAAGAAATATATTTTAAATTTGAGATTAAAGTTTAACATTTTTACTATATAATGTTCATAATAACCATAAATCATGTGGTAAACTAATAATTAATAAAATATGTAATCTATATATAATTTAATTCATCGGATTGGATTTTTATCGAATCGGATTAGGCAATATCCATATTTGATTTATTAACTAATAGATTATCGAATTCAGATTATTAACAGATTATCGGATCACAATTCTGTTATCATGTCTTAATTTTTTGATTGGATTCAGATCAAATTCCAATCCATTGACAAGTCTACTTGAGTATCAATAAACTAATGATAACAGCAAATTATTTTGAAATAAGTGGGGATTGTTGGGTTATTTCAAAATAACGTAACTCTATTACTTTGAACTTATGGTGACACACCATTGTCCTTTATACGTATGCGGTGACATCATTGTCCTTTGCAATTTCCATTTGCAAAACACCTTACTGGACTTTGACTCCAGAATTGTGGCCTTCAATGGACAATTAAAGCCCAAAATAGGATGGACCCAGAATGGTATTTCATGGGCCTGAATGAATGAACCTCCGCCAGCAAATGGGTAAATCCCTACCCTCCTTACTCCCATCGAACCAACTGGATGGATTTAGGAATTGAGAATAGAATAATCAGGTTCAGATTTACTATTTTAGCCTTGCATGGGTTTGGGGAGATCTTTTTATATACTCTTGTATTTTTTTGAAACTTTTTGAAATTATCATGCTCCGTATTATTTAGGATTAAGATCAGGGAACACAAATTTTATAAACTATTTTTGATGTAAATAAGCTGATTTTCAAGATATTGAACGGAGCTTGGCAACGTTGTTTTTATTTTTTTTATTTTTATTTTTATTTTAAGAATGGTTTGATTGTGTGAATCCAATGACTTAAGAATTATGTCAAAAATTGTTTGCAAAAATTGTAGAAATTAAATTTTAAAATATCAATCATGTAATATATCATCCATGTAGCTAGCAAGGCATATAGTTTTAACCTAGCAAAAATGAATCCACCAACAACAAGAGCTGAGGAAGCTCCGCAATTTATTACATAAAAACTAAGTAGCTACAGGTTTAATACATACATACATGCATACAAACGATTTTTCATGCAGATACATATATGACTTTCTTAAACTGCATTACCACATGTTTTCAATCAAAAGCTTGATATTTCCATCCGATCAAAGAACAAGCCAGAAGGTCCACCATCAGGCATCAAAGCTAGCATCACAGGTCCTTTTGCACCTTCTTCAACAGTCAAGACCCCAGTATTATAGTTGAGTTCTGTTTGCACATAACCAGGATTAACTACATTTATGAGAAAATTGGGATACTTCTTTGCCAGAACCCTTGTGTAAGCATTGCGAGCTGCCTTGGAGACAATGTAAGCAGAAACATTAATTGGCCAACCCTTGGTTTCCACCCAATCCTCCTTGACATCCTCTAAAAAGCCCTTCACTACCTCATCTACCTTCTCTTCTGTGAGGCCATCAGCATCACCTAGCTCCTTCTTAGCCTTTTCATTTGAAATAAGCTGAAACACAATAATATTGTCTTGATGACACATACACACACAAATGGTCGATGTCTTCACTATGACTCAAAAAATTTACTAGCACCATATGGTCAATTTCCTCTACAATTGTTGTAGTCACCAAGTCTTAGCGTGGTATGTCTTGTTCTTCTGACCAAATTGCCAAGACAGAAGAACCGAACCCCACATAAACCCCACTTTTTTCTTTTATTTATTAATTTATTATTTTATATCCAGGTCAAGTTTCAAACCCGGCCCCTCACATTCTGAATCCTTAACACCTCCTCCCTTCTTATAAGAGCAAGGAGGATACCACCTATGTTGTTACATGGCCAGTGCCATTGTGTCCTATTGGAAATCACCAAGTAGCTCTATTGTATGTTGACTAGTTACAATATGTTCTATTACTGCCATAATTGCAGAGGAGTCGTGCCCTTTCATTGGTAGCATATAGAAGTTGCTACATTTGCTTCTTTTTTACTCCATTATTTCATTTATATTTTTTTTTCTTTTATACACTGAGCAACATTTACTTTCAAAGAGAAGGGGTTTCAGTTTTGTACCTTTAACTGTCCCAAGGAAGAGGAGACATTAACTATTCTTGCTAAATTGGATACTTGAAGAAGTGGAATATAAGTGCTTCTGTCACTTGCTTAATTCCAAAATAGTTTGTTCTCACACAATTCTCTGCTGTTTCATACGTTTGCTTCAAAAGGTTTTTCAGCAACCCAGAATTTGCACCTGCAATCTATATAAGCATTTGCTCCATTAATCTGAGGTGAAAAATGCTGTATCTTGCAGGAAACTATAAGATTTTTGTGTTTCGTGCTAAACGATATTATTTATGCTTGGACAACTTACATAATCATCCCCAAGTTTCAATGTTGTTGGATCCTCTGTGTTGACTATGACTCCGAAAACTCCCGCATTGTTCACCTGCAATTTCGAAAGGGTGCTCATGTCATCAGAACTAGAACAAAGAGGTGATAAGGACAAATTGTTTTTATTTTTATTTTTGGAAATTATGAGCTTGTAGATTGTTCTGGATCTTATCAAGTTAATGGATTACTCCATGAATTTTGATCTGTTGTAAACTAAAATTGGGTTTAAAATAGATGAATTAAATCATGAATAAGACCTCAAGGTGGGAGAACATATCATGGTACCAAGATTTTTGGTGCTCTTTATCTCCCAATAAATTAGGTAAATAGGACATTAAAGAGATGTGTGTACGAAGTGCAATGACACGTACACCTGTTCACCCATTAGCACGCTTATTAATTGCACACAACACTAAAAAAGAGTTCCTTCACAACCTCTAACTGCTCCTGTGGCCCCCACTCTGTTATTCACAACTTCCCACCATAGGTGCCTTGGCAATTCATTAAACTGGTTTATTACCGTCAAAGGCACAAACTTTTTCTACATGGTTTCTTTCTAATTATAAGAGAGCAGTAATGAATTAGTGATCTTCACTGTTATATAGAAGCAGCTTACTGGTTGTCTTCCAATCTCACCAATATGTCAAGCTTGCCAAACTGTGTTCTGATGAAATCTGCCAAGGAAGCTATACTAGCTGGGTCCTTCACATCAAGTTGATGAAAAACAACACTAGAGAGTCCAAAAGCTTTGAGACTTTCAACAGCTTCAATACCTCTCTTCTCATCTCTACATGTTAAAACCACCATGATCCCATTAGAAGCTAACTGTCTGCATATCTCTAATCCAATCCCTCTATCGGCTCCTGTTACAACAGCAATCCTGACAAAAAATAAATAAATAAATACAGAAAGAAAGAAAAAAGTCACCAGCCAATGTAATTCAAGTATTTGGAGCAAATAAGAAAGATTTTGTGAAAGAACACGGACCGGCCCTTTGTTGCCATTTATTTTGGATGTAGAGTAGATTTCAGAAGAATGAAAATGTTGAGTAATATGAAGATATTTAGTGTTGCTCTTGGTATGGACTAGTGGATATTTATAGTTAATTTGTCTAGTGGTAGATAAAGTTTGTTTTGTTTTTGGCTTGCTGAAAATTCGTACAAAGTTTTTGAGTCACGTATGCTATGACATCAAAACGTGAACACTTTTACTTTCATGGTATATATATATGTGTGTGTGTGTGCGCGCCATATGCAATGACATCATGGCCTCAGTGCGCGTTCAGCAACCTAGTTTCGTTTGAATTGGAACCAAACGTACAAACCAAAAAATTGTAATTAAGGTTTTTGCACCTTAAAAATTTTTAACCAGAAGACAAAGTTGGACCAAATTTTTAACCAGCCATAGAGCTACTGCTCAAATCTCACATGTCAGCATGAAATTAAAGATATATTAGGACCCTTAAAAGTAACGGGACAATAGCCAAAAATTAAAAATAAGAAAGAGCCGTCCAATCCAATAAACTCGCCCAAGGAGAGGCAGAGTGGATATCTGTAGCCAGTAGCCAACAAGCCGAGTGGTCCACAGCCAGCCTTGTAGTAAGAGGTGAACTCCACCTTTTATCTTTTTCCAATTTCCATAGCATTGAGGTAACTGATCAAATGGTTTTCATATGTTATAGGAATATTATAGGTCATACTTGATGCATATATGACCCCAGCAATTTTATCGGTACAACTGATGTTGTTGGGAATATTGGATTAATTTTGTAGACTTGGTTTTTGTGCATATAGTTCCAACTCGATCCCAACATATTAATTAAAGCACCATAAACAGTCCCTCTCTCTCAACATATTTTAAAGCACCATAAACTCTCTCTCTCTCTCTCTCTCTCTCTCTCTCTCTCTCTCTCTCTCTCTCTCTCTCTCTCTGGTTTACATCCATGCTATACATCAAAAATTTGATATTTCCATCCGATCAAAGAACTGGCCGGAAGGCCCACCTTCAGGCATTAAAGCCAGCATCACTGGACATTTTGCTCCTTCTTGAACAGTGTACACTCCATTATTGTAAGTCAAGTCTGTTTTAACAAAGCCAGGACCGACTGAATTAATGCAGAAATTAGGAAGCTTTTTCGCCAAAATTCTTGTGTAGGCATTGAGAGCCGCTTTAGAGACCACATAAGCAGAGTAGGTTACAGGCCAGCCTTTGGCTTCCAACAAATCCTCCTCGACATCCTCTAGGAACCCCTTCACCACCTTGTCCACTCTCTCTTCTGTGAGGCCATCAACACCACTTAATTCCTCCTTAGCTCTCTCATTTGATACATGCTGAAATGAATATGCAATAAAAAGGTAAAAAGGGTTACAATTATGCATGTGTTGTTCGCATGTTGTCATTAAATTGATTACTACAACCATTGTAAAAGAAGGGTTTTGTACCTTTAGCTGCCCCAAAGTGGAGGAGACATTCACTATTCTTGCTGCATTGGATTTCTGAAGAAGTGGGATAAGAGCTTGAGTCAATTGCTTAGGTCCATAATAGTTTGTTCTCAGACATCCTTCTGCCGTTTCATAAGTTTGCTTCACAATTTTTTGTACCAAATGGGCCTTTGCTCCTACAACCTATACGACAGTGAAGAGTGCTAAAATCATTCAATTAAGAACTAGTATTGAGATTCCTGTTGCAAGCAGAAAATTAGTCCACATTGCGAAGATTACCTCACCCCGCTTGAGGTTTAAGCTAGTGAAAGCCTCAGGATCTACCGTGGCTCCGGAGACCCCTGCGTTATTCACCTGCCCAAATTTTCGTTTACATTAGTCTCTATTTCTTTTGTTACAATACCCATTTAACAATCTCTTCCAACTCCTTTAATCTTACCAAAATATCGAGCTTTCCGAATCGGGTCTTGATGAATTCAGCCAAGGAAGCAATGCTAATTGTGTCCATCAAATCAAGTTGATGGAAAACTACATCAGAGTGTCCTGCAACCTTGAGATTTTCGACAGCTTCTACGCCTCTTTTCTCATCTCTGGCTGTTAAAACCACAATGACCGCATTGGAAGCCAATTGTCGACATATTTCAAGTCCAATACCTTTGTTGGCACCAGTTACAACTGCTATCCTGAGATTTAACAAATAGAAGTAAAGAGAACAAGTGGGTGTTAGAGACATGTCGAGAGAGACTTCATTTTTGACTCTCACAAGCTACAATTAAAAATAAAATAAATAAAAAAAAGAAAGGAAAAAAAAATTACTTTTTCATTGCTGGAATGGTATCTGTTTCGGCCATTTCTTGATGAGATGCAAGTGTCTAATGCTGTGGTGAATTGAAGATGGATTTCATGGATATATACTTATAGCTTCACTTCACGCACGTTTTTAATTCTATGATGACTATCAACAATGGTTAATGTAGAAGTAGGTCCTTGAGTTCACGTATGGGGTGACACACCATTGCTCCTTCTACGTGTGCTGTGACATCATTGTCTTTTGCAATTGGGGGAATTAAATTTCCATTTGCAAAACGGCTGAGTGGACTTTTGACTCCAGAAATGGTATTTCATGGGCCTAAATGAATGAAGGTCTGCCTACGGGGCTACAGATGGGTAAACCCCCAGGCCCGACCTCCTTCCCAACCAACCAACTGGGATTGGTTTGGGAATAGAATAATCGGGTCCAGATTTACTATTTTTTAACCTTACATGAACGGAATTTGGCCACACTAACATTTGATTGTGTGAATTCGATGGCTTAAGAATTTTGTCAAAAATTATATATATAAATTAAAAAAAAATTATATTACTTTTTGCTCTTAAAATAGTAACATATATGCTATTAAAAGAATTCACTTTGTCATTGGATTACATCTACAATTATTAAAAAATCCTTAAAATTTCATTAGGCTAATAGATAATTTAGTAATTTCAAAACTTAAAAACAGTTACCACCCCAACATTTTCTCCTACTTCGCCTCACTCTCTAACTCTCTCTTTCTCTCCCCCTCACGTTTATCTCCAAAAATTTTTTTATTTAAAAAAAAAAAAAAACTCCCTCTCTCCCCACGTTCCTATATCTCTTCTACAAATTACATAACCCCCAAAATTCTTACTTATCCATTTTGTTGCACATGCGATACGTGTACCCGAGAACTAGTGCAAATTATGTCGTTAAATAGTAATATAGTACTATTTTGTTATTATTAAACTGTAACTTTTTATTATTCTCTACATAAAACGAGATTTTTTTTTTCTTGGTTGTGAAAAGGTTGCAATAACATGTTACTCTTTTCTAAATAAAAATGAATTTTTTTTTTCTTTGGCGCGAATAGGTTTAAAAGTGAACCGTGATTCTTATCAAATGTTTGAGAATTGGGACGAAAGTTGGAGGTGGTAAGAATTGGGTCAACTCATTGAGTTGAGTGATTATGGATAAAACTCAAAAAGATGAATCTATTGGTCAATAGAGATGGAAAAACTATTCTATGGGGACAAAAATAAGATAAAGGATATTTTGTGAAAAAATGATAATTCCATCTGTTTTGTGTCAAAAAAAGTTTGTTAAACATGGGGTTATGGCAAAAAATCCTATGATTTTTTAGATTTACTTTAATGAATGAGTGAAAAATGTATGAGAGTTGATTTAATTATTTTATTTCCCTTTAACATTATAGAGTCGAATTGATTTAATTATTTTTTCTCTTAATTATTATTTTTCCCTTAATTATTTATTTGATATCGTTTTTTTTTTCCTTTTGTAGATTATTGAGTTAATCTTGTTTAATGGCTTAAGAGATGTGTTACATCATGAGAGTCAAATTGCTTCAATTACTTTTTCTCTTAATTATTATTTTTTCCCTTAATTATTTATTTGACATCAAATTTTTTTCCCCTTTCCTAGTTTATTGAATCAATCTTATTTAATGGTTTAAGAAATGTGCCATGTGGCATGTTTTGAATATTTGAGAGATGTGCCACGTGACAATTCTCTTTTATATGATAGTATAGATATAAATTTACACTTTCCGCTCTAGCAAATCCTACTTTTTGACAAATGTTGTCATTTTTTATCTGTGTCGATCCATATTGGCATGCTTCATATAGGGAATGAAATCAGCTCTATATTTTTATTAATTAAATTTCTTTATTGATTACATGTATACCATTGTATTCCTAAACAGATGGCTGGTTTGACATCTATATAAAGTTATAAACCCACCCTCCAAACATTTTAAGTGTCCCTCTGGATCATTATGTATCAGGTAAGTGGTCCTAATTCGAATGAATTTTCTTGTCTATTAGATTTTCTCTACAATTAATCATGTTCATAGGGATTTCTTTTACTGTTTTTCAGACGAAATTCTGAGATTGTAAATTTGTTTTTTGGTTAAAACCCTGCACACTATGACACTAAAATGCAAAACCTCCATATTGCAAGATGGGGGCAAATTGAGAACTTTGAACAAGTGAAAAGAAGTCCAGGATTTGGTGAACTAGTCCAGCAACTGTTTTTAGTTTATACCCATCCTTGAGAAAATAAATATTTTTTATTGAATTCCTTCTTGGTGGTATTTTTTTTCTCTTTGATCAACAATAAAAGAAAGAGAGGAAACTGTAATGGCCCAAATTTCTTTTCGCACGTGAAAAATATCTTGTTTTCCTTTTCATTTGGATTCAATGATTTGGCGGTGATCGTTTGAACCAAATGTGTTTCTTGGCCCATTTTATTTTATTTTGCTGCGTGCCCATTATGACTTGTTCATCATTTGGTTTATGTTTTGATGTGCTTCTTTATCAAAAAGTATTGCTTCATATAACGATCTTTTTTTTCTTTTTTCTTTTTTTTTTTTTCTAAATCTTTTTTTTTGGTTGAAGCTTCATACAGCGATCTTTGATCGTATGCTCCTTTTGCTCTATTTATTTATTTTTTTTCCTAGTTCAAAAAAGAGTCCAACGGGACTTGGGTCACCCAACAAAGTGTAGTCTATCTCCCATCTCATAATTCCTTTTATCCCAATACATGCACCCACACAGAGATTAGAAACCATGTGTTAGAAATATAACACATCTTACATTGATTTAATATCGAATTTAACATATCTTCAAGTTTAAGCTTTTAAGTTAGGAACTTTACATGATATTAGAGCATGTCGTTCTTAAGCCTATTGAGCCCGTATTTGTTGCTCACATGACAGGATTATATTAAGCCTGCACGTGAAGGGGAATGTTGGAAATATTTTACATCCCACATCACCCAAATATTGGGTTTGACATAAATTCATATACTTGCTTGGCCCTCCACTTATAAGTTTAGGCTTCTAAGTTGGAAACTTAACATGTATTGAAAAGATACCACATCCCACATTAATTAATTATAAACATTAACATTGTTTCATACACCTGTTTGGGCCCTCTACTTAGAAGCTTAGGTTTGTAAGTTGGAAACTTAACATGGTATCAGGGCCCGTTTTCATTCATGAGCCCATCTTTATTATCCATGTTAGGCCCGTTTCTATCTTATTAGGCTGCACATGAGGATGAGTGTTGGAAATATACCACATCCCACATTGGTTAATTATAAACATTGATATTGTTTCATATATTTGTTTGGAGCTTGTAAGTTGGAAACTTAACATGGTATCAAAGTATATCGTTCTTAGGTCTGGTATCAGAGCATGTCGTTCTTGAACCGTTTTCGTTCATGAGCCCATATTTATTGTCCATGATAAGCCTGTTTCTATCTTATTAGGCTGCACGTGAAGGGAAGTGTTGGAAATATACCACATCCCACATTGGTTAATTATAAACATTGATATTGTTTCATATACCTGTTTGGGGCTTGTAAGTTGAAAACTTAACATGATATCAGAGCATGTCGCTCTTGGATCCGTTGAAGAAGTGCCTATTTTGAGATAGAACCATAGGCACATTGGCAATTTGCCCTATATTTGCTTTTATAGTTTTTATCCTTAGGAAAATACTTAACTGCCCAAAATATTGATCCAAATGATTGAAGACCCAAGCACTAATAAGGTGTGGAGGCCCCATCGACACCTTATTTGTGCTTTGGTCAGCATTTAAGTCATTGTTTTAAGTCATTTAGCATTGCTCTTATCTTCATTGCATGAGCCAATTTTTGTTCAACAGTGGTAATCGTGGAAGGGGCTGGCCTGTTTCACTGTTAAACAGACCAGCTTGGCTTTTTCCAAAGATCGTAGTGATGGATTGATTATTTAACTTGATGCGATCTAGGGTCCTAATTAATTTGAATTCAATTTGTTTATAAATTATAATAATACTAGATTAGAATCATATGAAGTGCACCATTTTAAGGAAAATGCTATAATTCCCAAATATTATCATAGGAGAGAACTGGAAAATTTTGGGTTATTTTTAGCACTGCCCATAGTTCAATGTGATGCCGTCATATGGAATATACACAAACTAATTTGCTTTCATGTTGTAGGTCACATCCATGGCTTTAAGGACTGTCCTACTGGTTTTTCTCATGTGTTCTCTCCTCTTGGGCAATAATGGAGTTGAAGGAAGCAGAAAATTATCTAGGGAGGAAGAATTGGATTTGGAGAAGCGACTTATAACTCCTGAATAAGCCAGCTGTTAAAACTATTCGGGTAAGAGATCTTCATTATTATTACTATTATTATTATTATTATTATTTAAATTTGAAATTACTAATAGAAAAATTAATAGTTTTTAATTTTTAATTTGTGTTGATTGAGGGTCTATGATGTGCAACGTATCCACTGAAAACATAACATGTAGGACACATCAACCAAAGTTGGTTTGGTTCCTAATACCCCTGCCATGTTGGCATTAAGAAAAAAAATGGCCTACTTTATCATGGGTTCCTAATGGAATATATATCAGTGCAACAAACCCTAACATATATGATTTGACGATTTCCGGCCATATCGAAATTTTGAAGAATATATATATATTTATTTATTTTATTTATTTATTTATTTTTTGCTTTCTTCATTATATGGGAGAGGGAAATGTTCTAATCAAATGCTCAAAACTTATCTAATCAAGCAATGTTTTTTTGTTTCATTGATAATAATACACATTGTTGTATGACCCAATAAACGTTGCAAACTCATCTTATTTCAAGCTTAAATGAAAATTTGTCATTCTGCGCTAATAAATTGTCAAATTAGAGGAGGTGTGTATATCGCAAAATTGAACCCTCTTTAATTCAGGATGGTTCATTGAAATCTGAATTGTCCATGTTACCATAGCTTCCAATAAGAGCGGGTCCCACTTAATGTAGATTTAATCAAATATAAATGTATAATATTTGGCATATGACCCTATTATATATGTTTATATATAATATCATATTTATTGTATATATAGTCTCGGTCAGATGAGGATATGTTGATATAAGTTATATCAGCATCCGCATTGAGGGTTATCCTCTGTACATTGGTGAGTGGTAGGGTACAATAAGCCAATGCATGAGTTATAACCTTCAATACATATTACTGATATAATTTATATCAGTACATCCTCACTTGACCGTCATCTAATGAATATATATAGATATTTACATCATCCCATATATATACATATATATAGGATGATGATCAAGTAAGCACATACTGACATAACTTACATCAACACCCGCATTGGGAGTTACACCTTGTGCATTAGTGGGTTAAGGGGTACATTGGACCAATGCAAGGAGTACAACCCCTAATGTATGATATTAATATAACTTATATCAACACGTACTGATAGGAACATAACCGTGTATATATATATATAATATTATAAATATAATTTATTACTTAATTTAAAATAGCATACGTTTGTATTCTTTTATTTGTAGAATGGCAAACACTTTTTCGTACTTTAAATGCTTGCATACTTGTCTTATACAAATTTTATTTACAATATTCTAATTCTAAATTGTTTATTAGAGTCTCTTTCATTATTCTCTAACATGTCATTGAAAATTAACATGTTCTACTACTAATTCCCAGTTTTTTTTTTCTAAACAGATATTGAAAATTTTATTTTTCTCAATAATTCTCTAGATATTTCTATATTTTTAGACCCTTACCTTTTTACTTCCATGTCCGACTTTGGTACACTAGAAGTAAGCCTCATCAGAAGTCTAAAGGCCCATGGACAGCCCGAAGGAAAAAGCCTAGCCCGAGTCCGAAAAAGCTCAACCCCGAATACCCTTGGGCTAGGCCTAGGCCTTTAGTTGAAGCCCGAATCTTGACACTGTAGCATAATATATCATTATGAATATTTTCCAATTTTTCAAGAAAGTATCTTTTAGTGATCACTTCTCAAATTAATACCAATAAAAAGCCATTTTCTGTCACCTTACAACAAATAGATAGTCAACTTAATACAAAGTTAGTACCAATGTACTCTATTTTGGTATTATGATAGAAAGTGGTCACCAAAAGGTAATGTTTTATGTTTTTTTCTTTTGTTACAACACTAACAGTGGGCTACTATGGCTTAGGCCTGAAGCCCAATGCCTGAAAAAGCCTGAGCCCATGGGCTGGGCCTAGGCTTCACATTTTCCTTCATGACCCGGCCCGAAAAACCCTGCCTGAGGCCCAGACGGGCCCAAGAAAAAAAGCCTAAGCCCGGCACAATGCCGAGGCCTAACCAGCAGCCATGTATTTCATCACTATGCTTCGACTTGAATTGGCTGAAACCCATCTAAATTGACCAATGAACGGGTCTTGATCGGGTCGTTTTGCTCTTGATTTTAACCGTCACCACTACTACAAATCAATCAGGTATTGCAATCACCGTACTTATGAACTTATTAGGACCATTTGACTAGGGACTCCAGGTGGCACAAAAAATCCCTTGAGCAGCCACCCTTTCTAGAGTTTGTAAGACATTGAAGGAGCATACTAATCTTTAAGCATTGATTTTCTTGACGGCTTAGGTAATATTATTGCAAGGGCATTGCCCCACTAGAGTAGGATGGGCCCTAAAATGGGGTCTGAGAGGTCTCAACCGAGGTGCTAGGATCTATGGGATAAAGGGATTTAACCTCATGCTTTTATCGGTTGCAGTTTTTGGAAATACTAGTTAAGTACTTGCATCAAATGGTATCAGTATAGGTCTTGTGTTTAAATCTCCTCGTTGGCATGAGTGTATAATGCAGGGTATTGCCCCGTTAGAGTAGAGTGGGCCCTATTTAGTCTTGACCCCTCATACTGTCCCTACATCAAATATGTACGGAGTTCCTTTTGTTGACATCTCAAGTCAAATCAAATTTTTGCTTAATTTCAAGAAACAACAAAGTGCTTCCAATTGAAGCTAATTAAACAATACATAAGTAGATCATTTTCAAGAGTACAATTTAATACAAGGCTTTTATTGCATGCAGACAGAATATGGAGGTATATATGATTGCGTAGATTTTTATAAACAACTTGCATTTGACCATCCTCTGTTGAAGAACCACACTTTCCATCACAAGGTTGGTTCATTTTTTTATTTATTTATTGTTATTTACCTATTCTTACCAAGTTTAAATCATTCTTGTGCATCTGATCCCACTACTAACGTTTCATGATTGTGTTCTCGTGCAGATGAGACCTGCTTCTCATCCTAAATCATTGTCGAGAGACAAAGATTCCTCAACAGTTGGTAAACAACCATTGAATATAGGGCTTAAGGGAGGAGGTTGTCCCGTTGGAACAGTCCCCATTAGGAGAACTACTAAAGATGATCTCATCAGAGCCAAATTATTCTCAGAAAAACTTAACTCTTGAGACACAAATCCTGTCGCTACTGGGACCTCTGCTTTTCATGTAAGTTCTTTCTATTACGATGTTTAGTGTTCTTTTACAACAATAAATATTAATGAATGCAAACCGCCCCTCCCCCCCCCCCCCCCCCCCCCCAAAAAAAAAAAAAGGTCCAGATTTCTCAATCCCTTATGGGATTAGTCTAGATCTAGTGGCTTAGGATACCCAAAAAAAATAAAAAATAAATAAATAATAATAATAATAATAATGAGAAGACGACTAACATTATGTTGTATAGTATGCCATAGCTCAGACAAAATCCAATGCAAAAAGAAAGTACAAGGGAGCCGGAGCGAAGATCAGCATATACAATCCAAGAGTGCAACCCCTTCAACTGAGTTCAGCTCAAATAAAGATCCAAAATGGTGGTGATTCTATACAAGTTGGGTGGACGGTAAGTCAGATCGCAGCTTGTACGTAGAAGAGAAGTACTTGTTATTGGAATTTTTTTTTTCTTTTCCTTTTCTGGGTGTACTTTTCATTCTATTTGATTGTTTCTCATTTTTTAATTGTTTCTAATTTTTGTATTCAACAATTTTTGTCTCAGGTGAATCCAACTTTATATGGTGATAATCGTACTCAGCTATTTACATTTTTGAACGTAAGTTCCATTGGCTAGGCAGACAATATGTTTTTATATGCACTAGTTAAATTGTTTAATTGTCTAGTGTTTTCTATTCCAATAGACTAGTGCATCCCAGTGTTACAACACTCGCTGCCCAGGGTTTATAATTACCAACACCAAGATACCTTTGGACGCGGTTCTTGAGCCAATTTCTCAGAGAGGAGGACCTCAGTACGAGTGGGGATTTTTTATTTACAGGGTAAACCCTTACAACCCCTTTGAGCATCCAAATAGAAATTAAACAGTTTTAGTGCATGCCTCAATCTAATCACCACATTTTTCATATTTCTTATATATATTTGATCAAATTTGTACACGAACATGCAGGAAGATTATAGTGGAACCTGGTGGCTTGTAATGGGACCAGACAACACCAAAATTGGATTTTGGCCGCAGAGTATATTCAGTGGTTTAGCAGACTTAGGTACCTATGTGGAGTGGGGAGGAGAGGTGGCCAGTGTACAGGGGATACCTAGCCCTGAAATGGGCACTGGCGATTTTCCAACGGGGGACACTAAGTTTGATGCGTTTTGTAGAGATGTTGTGATCGTAAATGAATTTAATTTCACTACACGTGCTACTACAATCACCGAACCCTTTTCAGATGACCCCAACTATTATAAGGTTCAGGACGAAAGATTTACAGATTTTGGACATCAAGTCCTGTTTGGGGGATTTGGTGGGATCATTGCACATTGATACTTTTTTCTTTCAAGGATTCATGGAGACTTTTTCAAGGATGCATGCATAAATATTTGCACTTTTTTACTGGATTTATGAATAAGTTTAATTCCCACCTTTGTATGTTGTGTGTTTGTATGTGTTTTTTATGTATGCTAACAAAAAAGGTATGTTGGAGCCTTGGAGGTGTAAGGTCCCACAACTAACCAAGGTTGGCGTAATTGCTACGTTTGATACGCTTGAATAGAATGGAAAAAAGCTATGAAATGAAGTCATTCCCAATGGCCATTTCATGCCTTTATTTAATGCAATTGAGGAAAAAAATGGAAACATGTTATGGGAATTGAATTAAAGAAAAAAAAAAAAGGAAGTGGGTCCCATTGGAGTGTGGCAATTAAGATATGAGAGAGGAATGCTCATTTTATCAAAGGAATGAATAATGAGCTTTGAGGGAATATAGAATTTTTTCCTTTGGCCAACCAAACAGTCCACTATTTTTTTTTTTTACCAGTAGAATGAGGATTTTATTCCTTCATTCCTATGTACCCAACGTAGCTTTAAAAGTGTACAAGATTACATCCCCTTCAAGAGTTAGATAGGTTGAGTTAGTTAACTTTATAGGCTCTTGGACCCTTTTTAGGTTACAAGTTGATGCACATGTGCGTTGCACGTGATAATATTTGCGTTATAAAAAATAATTTTTAAATCAAATTTAAATTTTTATACTTATTCATTGTTGATCTCCTAGTACAACTCTAATTCATATAACTACCAAATTTTTTACAATCATGTAACAATTTTTCTTCTAGATAGAATTCCTCAAATTTTAGTTTCCACACATTGCCTTTTATCCTTCTCCCACTATAACTCAAATTTATAAATTGTGATTTTTTTCACTTACATAACAAATTTTTTTTCTTTTCCTATTTGGGTAAAATAATATTTATTTTAATTTTGCTTATTTCTCATTCCAATAAGATCGTGATGTAATATTGCAACTAACATCCAGAAGAACTTAAGCCAGAAGAAAAAAAAAAAAAAAAGGTTTGAAAGACAGCTATACAGCTATAAGGAGATTTATAAACTTGCATAACGTTACATGAGCCTATATATATTATAAGATATAACACAAAGACTTGAGGAACCTTTGTTAAGAAAATGAAGTTTTCTAAGAATATGGAGAAAATAATAAAGAAAAAAAAAACCAGCCACCAAATTAAAATTTGTGTGCACCTTTGATCATCCAATTTTAAGCACGCCCATGATCACTGAATTAAGAGAATAATAAAAATCAAGATGCACTTATAATTCATTGATCTGGAAGATAAAAAACCACTATACAACTAGTATGCTATAACAGATTTCAAGAAACAAAATTACTTACTATAATTAATCTTATAAATGATATATAAAAATAAAAAAAAAATAGTGAAATTTGTAGGGAACAATAACTTATAACCATGACAATGACAATTTCTTACAAACATATTTTGTTCAACAAATCACTAAAAAAAATACCTAAAATATTATATAAAATATAAAAATTGTAACGTACAAAAAATAAAACAAATTGTAACGTCGGCGCTAGTTGGCCACTACATGAGCACACATGAGAGCACATAAGCTTCTTCATTAGGAACTAAACGTCCATCGTGTGTTTTCCCACATTAAAACACAAATGCATAGTTAATGTACTAAATTATGCAAATTACAAATTTGTACACTATATTAAAATTTGGGATAAAATTAATGACACTAATACGTAGTTTGCCCTTAATTTCAAAGAGGAGAGTCAGTACATTAATTGATCCTTCTCGAAAGAAATCTTAAGATATCAATGAATTGGAACAAAGGCCATAGCCACCAAACAGTATTAGATGCCTAAAACCACCTCCCACATTTCCCTCGTCTTTTACTACGTAGTTTCCCGTACCCTCTGCAAACGACTCTGTGTCTAGAGCATCCACAGCTCGTCGATTTTCAATGAAAGTTGAAATCTGCCTGCAAAATGCATCATATCCGGTGTCCTCAAGGGGAACATGGCCACTGCCCACTTGAGGACCAGGTTGCCCTGGTTGACTATATACCTCTCCTCCCCATTCAACGGACGAAGCAGGATTTGCTAAACCAGTGAATAATTCCACTGGCCAAAATCCAACGAGGTTATCATTTGATCCAAATTGAAGCGCCCAGTTTCCTTGATGATCCTACATGCATTAGGCATACAGAAAATGAAATAAATAAATAAAGACAATTATATTTAATTTGAAAGAAAGTGACAAATATTAGACTATGGGTTTACCTGGTACTAGATGGTGAATTTCCAATCGTATATCGGTCCTCCCCGTGTAGAAGTTGGTTCGAAAACAATGTCGAGAGGAATCCCAGGGTTAACATGTAGAAACACAATGCATAGCTCATTGAAACATTGTGTTGTAGCATTCTGTTTGTAGACAAAGTAAAAAGCACAGTATAAAAATGACTCTGAAGTAGTGCAGTCCACTAATTAATTAGAATTATAAGTGTGGAACCAATGCTTACATTCCAAACTTGTGAAATACCGGGTACGATTATCATTGCATAAAGTTGGATTAACCTGAGACAAAATTCAAATAAATGAGATACTAACATTTATGTGTTCCTACTTCGATACAATTAACCTGAGACAAAAAAGAACACGTTTTAGTGAACTAATAATTACCAAATCATAGAATCACATGATGCAACTCATGTCCAGTGGTAAAACATGTGAGCATTGTAAGCTTATACTCTCAATTCAAATCCCTAGAGGCACCCATTTTCATCCTACTAACCTCTAATTAACTACAAATTGATTGTATATTATGTTTCCTATTCTATATCAAAAAGAGAAAATTAAATAAAAAAATTTAAAACAGAAAACTCATGAAACGAGAGAAACAGAAGCATGCTTTAAGCAAACATTATGAAATCATAGTTTGTAACTATCAACAACAGCAAAAGAGACAAAATAATACCACCAAGAAATGAGAGGAATTCAGTAATGGATAATTTCACAAGAATGAATGCAAACATTGTTCAACTAGTTTACCAATGATCCTTGACTTCCTCTATAGAGTTCAAATTTAGAGAAAATCTGAATCTAATGTAAAAATAACTTGAATTAGGACATGTGATGATCCAAATATGAGTTGATGAGTAGTGACCCGTGCGATGCGCGACAATCACATAAGAAACATTTTAAATAATTTGAGAAAAGAGAGACAGAAAAAAGATAATTTGAAAAAAAAAAATGAAGAAGAAGAAGAAGAAAGAAAATAAAACAGTGTGAATATATGGATAGATATTCTTCTCTATAAATAAAATGCTTGTGTTCAAGTCATTAAACAAAGGAAAGAAAAAAAAAAAAAAAAAGACAATGAACTATAGCATATTGATCTCAAAGCCCTATACACAGACAAGGAGGGAGAGTTACAGGTTCCATATTCAAGAGCGTCTCCACCTTATCCTAGAAAAAAAAAATTCAAAATCAGAGAAGAAGACGACTTACCTGAAGTTATGTGAGGGTGCTGATTCTTGAGGAGGGAGTATTGATGGAGATGGAGATGGAGAAAATGTTCCGTCAAAACATTATAAGTAGGAGTGAATGTTTTTTTTATAAGGAAAGTAATTTGATTTTTAGGGATTCTAATTGCAATTATTTTCATTGAGAAATGTCAACGTTTTTAATAAGGAATGTAACTTGATTTTTAAAATTTGATTTGAATTTATTATTTTAATAAATTATATGAGGCTACATCACCTCAATAGCTGGGTCAGAGTGAAGGCAAGAGTAAAATGAATGTGAGAAAATTATTTAGGTGAGAAGAATGAAGAGATATGCCACATCATCCAATTGAGTTATTTTATAATAGTATAGATAGATATGGAGGTAAAACCTCTTCCTATTTAGATATGTAATGCTATACGATATGTTGACATGTAATCTTCGTCATATATAGAATTTGTGAAACTAAGGAAATGACAACTAACAAGAAACAAAAATGAATAGAGCAATGCTATGTCATCCCACTCATCTGTATTAATTTATTTTCCAAAATAATGTGACAATTGAGTTGACCAATTCATAATGGGCTGATGTGGCAACTATCACGTAGTTTAGGCGAGCAAATTTGATCAAAATGTTGGGCTCCTAGGAAATGACAACAAAAATGGAAAATGAATAGAGCAATACTATATCATCTCATTCATTTGTATTAATTTATTTTCCCAAATGATGTGACAATTGAGTTAACCAATTAAAAATTTTATTAAAAATAATAATTTATAATGGGTTGATGTGGCAAGTAGTTTGGGCAAGCAAGTTTGGTCAAAATGTTGGGCTCTAAGGAAATGACAACAAAAAAGGAAAATGAATAGAGCAATGCTATATCATCCTTGTGACAGCTGAGTTAACCAACTAAAATTTTTATTAAAAATAACCATTCATTATGGACTGAATTAATACTTGCATGATTCTTATATTTTATCCATTTCTATCCTAATGGCAAAAAGATGTTGGACAAAGAATCTGGGCAAATCAAAATTGTCTAATACTTTTTATTATTAACTTTGATAATTTTCGTTTTTATTTTAGTTTATGTTTTATTTGCTTATTTTTAATAGTTTTTTGGGAAAATTAGCAATAACCCCTATTAGGGGTCTGCCTTTAGTAAAAAACCCTACTTAAGATTTAGTAATTTAATAACCCCTTTTTTAAAGTTTTTATTTGTGGTAAGGTAAATAGGTGATTTTGTATACCAATTATACCCTTTTTTTTTACTTTTCCGTATCTCTTGTATATCAGATATGGAAAAATCAGATTTCTATGTTAAGATAAACATATGTAACCGTTTTTTGGGGATATCATATCGTGGGAGAGGGATTTCAGCTCCATCATGTTTCTCTCTCTTCCAACCAGCGCTAATGAAGGGAATTCAAATCTCTCTCTCCAAGTGATTGCCCGAGATTCAGTTTGGGTTCGAAGGTGCTTCTCATTTCATCTCTTTTAGTCGTTTTCCCAGATTTTTGCTGATTTATCTGGAGTTTAGATGCGAAATCAATTGTGAACGTGTTCATAGTGTGGATTTCGGAAAGAATAATGTATTGTATTGAAGGTTGTTCGTGAAATATCGTTGGGGGTGTATGTAGATTTCAATATACGAATACCGCTGCTGTATATGTAAGTTGTATACATATATTTTTGTTAGTTTTGAGATTTTTTACATGTTTGTATGCATTTGTCATTCGAGCATTGATTGGGCTTCATTTTGAGTTGTTTCTTGTATGTATATCATACAAGTGGATGAATAGTTCAAAGATTTTTAAGTACGATGAACTATGTTGGGGGTGGTATTTTTCACACGATTTGGTTTGCTGGGTTTTAGATGGAAATAGGTGTATATTAAAAATGAGCTGTAAACAGTATCATGATACTGTCAATGGTTTTTTTTATGTTTACGCCTTATGAATAGTAAAGTGGTACTGTTGAGAGAATGTTATACATGCTGTTATGTTTTTGGTACATATGTGTTTGTTTTGTTTAAATTCACACTGTAAATTGATACTATTTGCGTTGTAATTCAGGTTAATATATACATTTGGATAGCAATGGACGAGAACATATATTTAATGTATACTTTTGGTGGGAGGACGATTGTTATGCCCGTAGATGTGCACATATCTTTTTATGATATTCAAGGGTTTGTTTTATCAAACACATAATGGTAACTCCAGTTAATCTATTCATCCCATATCCACGGCTTTAAAAGCGGGTGGTAGCAAAGAAAATTATAAAATTGCACTTCCACCCAACACAAGACGACCAGCGGGGAGGCCAAAGAATAGAAGGATACCTTCGATAGGAGAGAAGATAAGGCAAATAAAATGTGGCAGATGCGGAAGGCTCAGAACCTATAATAAGAAGACATGTCAAGAACCGATATAGCATAATTTTGTTACTCTTTTTATAAGTTTTGATAGTTTTAAATGTTTTAAGTTTGTTCAAGTTTGTTTTATGACGTCCAATTTTATGGATACAGAGTGACATTGTTTACATTCCTAATACACGTTGGAATATATGATCTTAGATGCGTATATGATGCCAATGAGTATGTGTCAAATATTACTTCAAACTTACAACAGTATAGTGATACTGTTTGTAATGTAAAATAACAAACAGCACTAATTTAACTTTATCGTGCAAATGCCACTACCATGTTAATTTTTCATTGGATATGTGTAAAAATGATGTTCATTAATTGTAGGTAGTTAATGCTTAAGAGTGCATGGTCTTCGTATTTTCAACTGTCAACAGTAAAATGGTATTGTTGGAAAATCAATAATGGTAACTACAGTTGGAGTACAATTTATTTGTGATGCTTTGACATTTTTCCAATCTTATAATCTTCAATGGGAACCCACCATGTCGATTACTTTGTTGGATATGTGCTAAAATGATGTTCATATTTAATGCATTTGCGTTCACGGTCTTGATATTTTAAACTATCAACAATAAAGTGGTACTATTGCAAATGCATTCCAATAACCATTACCACATTACAAGTTATTGTGCTGAATTCACCTATTGGCAATATTGTACACATCAGTAATCATATATTTGCGAAAGAAATCTGTACTATCTTTCACGAATTTCCTTTTGTTGTGATTTCATAACATAAAAATTGACATATTAACAATGAAAAATCAGCAAACCCATATTTGATATTCAAATGTAACTATACTTTTGTACAATAAACCAATAGTCATTACTTTTTGCCTCCTCCTCTTTGGTTTCTCTTGCTCCTTTTTGTTTTTGGATACGCAATAGATAGCTACTTGATTGTGATTGCCTCTTTTGCGTTTGGTGTTGCTGTTTGTCTGGCCCAACTTGGCGACTATGCTTGCGGTTCATCCCCAATGATTGTGCTTAACCAATCTCTCGATGGTCAACAAATTGGATCTCATTTGGTTTTCTGTTGTTGTCCTTGACTTCTTCTGTTTGCTTGTGTTGCCAACATCTGAACTTGTTTCTGATTAGCAATAGCAAAGTCAGAATTTGTAAGTTTCAGTGTTGTTTTCTAATAAATTAATAACAGCAAACAGTATCAGTTTATTGTTGCATATAATTACACAGTACCAGTTTACTGTTGCAATAACAAAGATCAGAAATATGAAATAATAATATGAAACAATAAGGTAAAGCTGTTACAAGTGTATAATTTGTCTGCTATAAATTAGTTCAATGTTGGGTCAATTTGTGGCACCAACAGTACCAATGTACAGTTGAATCACTATTGAATAAATATTGAATAAACAAAAAACATTACAAAATTTAATATTGAATAAATATTGCACATTAGTGAATTGGTACTGTTTTTACAACAATAAATTGTATATATTGCATTATATTACAACTATAAAAAAATATTATACATTATAAATGTATTCTAATATATTAGTTTATACTATCTACAATAGTAGTGTGATAATTTTGAGGGAAGGAAAAAGGTACAATGTCTACATTAATTGTGGACTATCATGGTTTGAGATGATTTCAGGCAATATCATATTACACACATGTGAAAATATAAGTTTGAATATTACCAGTTTACTGTCCATACGTCAATAATTGGAAAAAAATTGGAATGATAAAATAATAATGTGCAATAGTAAATTGATACTATTGGAAGTGTATTATTTTGTCAATATTATTTCACAAGTAATCATAATATACAAACCAATAATACCAATATAATGTTGGAACAAAAATTTTTTAGAACCACACAATTACAAGATCAGAGAGATGAAATAATAATGTGCAACAATAAGTTAATGATGTTGAATGTATTTAATTTGTCAACATTATTTCACAAAAAATCATAATATACGCACCAACAGTACCAATATAGTGTTGGAACAATACTTTTCAGAACCACACAATAACAAAGATCAGAAATATGAAATATTAATGCGAAACAATAAGGTGATGCTGTTAAAAGCATATAATTTGTTTGCTATAATTTATTTCAATGTTGGGCAATTTGTAGGCACCAACAGTACCAATGTACAGTTGGATCACTATTTTTTCAAAACCACACAAGAATCAAAACTAAATGGGGTTTTCGCACGCAAAAATTTCCCATTCAAACGCAAAAAACAGTATCGTGGTTCTAAATCACTTCACAAATCCAAATATTTGCATGTCAAATATACCAAATGGAGTTTCTATACGGACCGATTCATTGTTGGGTTTAGATTTTTGCAATATTGTCCACAATATTTCATTTAAACAAAATCAAGCTCATCTACAAAACATACCGACTTATTTGAGTAATATTATTCACACGATTTAATATAAAAACATACCATTTTAATGTTTCGATCATGGAAATAAACATAAAAAACAGGCTGAAACAGTAACTCACTTCTTTTCGGCATTTTTGTTCTATAATCGAAACCCCAAATCGTCAATCGTTGTTCTTCAATCTGTCTTGCAAAACTTCTTGGGAGACGTTCAAACGTGTGGCAAAAACCCTAGAAAAGAGTTATGGTGCTGTTCTAATGATGGAAGGTGTGTTTTTGGAAGAATTAAATGTGCCGTATTTTCCTATATTTGCTGCCAAAAAAAAACAGGAACGTGGGAAGGTAGGAAGCCTAATTTTTCGCCTAGGTGTGTGAGATGGCATGGCTGTAAATTATGGCAACTTGTAAAAATAAGGGTGTTTTAGTATTTTTACTGTCAAATGGGGTTTTCACTAAACGTCAGTTTTAATGGGTTCTATTATCTTAAAACTCTTATACATGGGGGTTTTGGCCAAAATTCCCTGGTTTTTTAGGGTTTTAGGAGTCAAAATTTAATCCTTATAGGTTAGTATATTAGTTGGGGTTAATTTTAAAAGGTTTCCAAGTGTTTTTAGGGTTTTATGAAGCCTTTAAACAAGCTACAAAGTCTAAAAACAGGATTTGCCAGTTTCGGTAATTTTTGGGAATTCCTAATTTTCTTATTTCCCTATTTTATTATTTTTTGTTTTGCAAGAATTGGGTTTCCTATTAATTATGTTGTAGGCCTGTTGGCCATTTCAAATCATTAATAAAATTTCAGGGTTTTATTTTATCTTATTTGTTCTTATTTTACAGATAGACGTACTCTTCTTTTGTTCTAATTCCGCTACACCAAAACTGGTGGCTTGAAGTGGGATCAAACAAGACCCAAGTTGGATTTTGGCCGAACAAAATATTTAGTGGCCAATGGGTTAGCAGGGTTAGCAGACTTAGCTACCTACGTGGACTGGGGAGGAAGTGAAGCGCACTAACTCACTAAGTATACCGAGAAAACATGGCCCTCCAATTGCAGGATCGAGCATTGTTGTTATAAATGAAACTAATTGGATTGTACCTCCTCAAGACACAGAAGCATTTATGGATAACGATTTCATCTATAAGCCCAAGGACATGGCATATACAAATGATTTTTTCCATCATCTAGCCTATTTTGGGGGATCTAGAATGGAATTAATATACCACTAGGCTTTCTTTTTAAGACGGATAAATGTAATTTTCAACTCTTCTAGTCAACATAAAAATAAATGCTTACAACCACGCAGCATTATTTTTGGTCAACATAAAAATAAATGCTTCACTTCCCTAATGTTTGCCGAAAATATAGAGAACTTTCATCTTTCTTTCTTTTTTCATTTTTTTTTTTGGAAAGTACTTTCCTCAACTTTGAAAAATACTTTCCTCTCTTTTGCTTCTGTCAACTAACAACATTTGTGGGATGGATCAAAATGCACACTTAGTGCCAACCCCAAATTTTATTAAAACTTTAAGGCCATGTTTGTTTGATTGGAATGAAATGGGTGAGAATGGAATCTGATTCCATACTCAAAATAGTCTGGAATGAAATGAGATTGAAATAAACATTGCGGAATGAATATCATTATAACTCACATACAATTACTGTTTGATTCCATTCCTATTTAATTACCTCATCCAAACATGTTGTATAGAATGAATTGAAATGGGACTCCATTCCATCCATTCCATATATTTCAACCAAACAAACATGACATAACATCAACCCCATTTCATTAGTTTGTCTATGCATGTATGCACAAGGATATTTATTAGGTTTCAATGGGTAAAAGCAAATTTTGAAAGTGATAGTTATAGCACTAAGAATAGACCGTCGAGAGGTACAAACGTAAGATATAGTGCTAGTCCTCTAAAGAATAAGGTAAGGTTTAGTAACTTAAACTCTTAATAAGTTTGCATAAAAGGTGTGAACTCTACAGGAACACCTAGAAGAACAGAACTCCACCGATGTGAGTGTAAAGCCTAACCGCTTTTGTCGGGGCTTAGCTAGCCACCTAGAGCACTCTAACACTTATGGCCTTAAATGCTCATCTGTGAAAGAACTAATTAATATTGCGTTTGGATGAGAGATTTGGGTTAAGATCTGATTTCAATACCAAATTATGATGACAATAATAGTAATGAATAAGGTTATAATCCCATCTTAACCCAAATCTCTTTTACAAATTCTTTATCCAAACGTACCATAAAAGAAATTATAGGTTGATATGTGCCGCTAATCCAGTTTTATCAAAAGGTATGCTAGTTCAAAAGCATTGAGCCTACTATCACACTGATAAAACTTTGATAAGGTGACATGTACTATGTGAAAGTTCAAACCGGCTTAAAGGTACTTTTACTTGAGTATAGACCTGTCAACGGATTGGATTCGGATCAGATCATGGTATATCCGAATCCGATCCGATAAGAAATAACTTCGATCCGATAATATAACGGATCTATAAAATACAAATTTATATCCGAATTTGTTATTTTCGAATGCTTGATCCGATCCGATCTGATAATCATACAAAATATATAACTAACAAAAAATTGGCATGAATTTTAGGAAAAAAATTTAACTTAATTAAAATTTTTATAATCATAAGAAATATATTTTAAATTTGAGATTAAATTTGGACATTTTTACTATATAATGTTCATAATAACCATAAATCATGTGGTAAACTAATAATTAACAAAATATGTAATCAATATATTATTTAATTCATCGGATCGGATTTTTATCGGATCAGATTAAGCAATATCCATATTTGATTTATTAACTAACGGATTATCGAATTCAAATTATTAACGGATTATTGGATCACAATTCTCTTACCATGTCTTAATTTTTTAATTGGATTCGGATCAAATGCTGATCCATTAACAGGTCTACTAAAGTATCAACGAACTGTTGATAAGAGTAAATTATTTTGAAATAAGTGGGGATTGTTGGGTTATTTCAAAATAACATAACTCTATTACTTTGAACTTTTTTTTTTTTTGGCTAAGTTATTTCTTTGAACTTATGGGGTGACACACCATTGTCCCTTGTACGTATGCGGTGACATCATTGTCTTTTGCAATTTCCATTTGCAAAACGCCTGACTGGACTTTGACTCCAGAATTGTGGACCTTCAAGGGACAATTAAAGCCCAAAATAGGATGGACCCAGAAATGATATTTCATGGGCCTGAATGAATGAACCTCTGCCTGTAGATGGGTAAATCCCCACCCTGCTTCCTCCCCAAACCCACCTTGCATGGGTTTGGGGAGATCTTCTTATATACTCTTGTATCTTTTTTTTTAAATATTTTGATCATACTCTGTATTATTTAGGATCAGGATCAGGGAACACATACTTTATAAACTATTTTTCACGTACATAAGCTGATTTAAGCTGATTTTCAAGATATTGAATGGAGCTTGGCCACATCATTTTTTTTTTTTTTTTTTACCAAAATGATTTGATTGTATGAATCCAATGACTTAAGAATTATGTAAAAAATTGGGTGCAAAAATTGTAGAAATTAAATTTTAAATATATCAATCATGTAATATATCATCCATATAGCTAGCAAGCTAGGCATATAGTTTTTACCTAGCAAAATTGAATCCACCAACAACAAGAGCTAAGGAAGCTCCACAATTTCTTACATAAAAAATAAGTAGCTACAGGTTTAATACATATATACATGCATACAAACAATTTTGCATGCAGATACATATATGACTTTCTTAAACTGCATTACCACATGTTTTCAATCAAAAGCTTGATATTTCTATCCAATCAAAGAACAGGCCAGAAGGTCCACCATCAGGCATCAAAGCTAGCATCACAGGTCCTTTTGCACCTTCTTCAACAGTCAAGACCCCAGTATTATAGTTGAGTTCTGTTTGCACATAACCAGGATTAACTGCATTTATGGGAAAATTGGGATACCTCTTTGCCAGAACCCTTGTGTAAGCATTGAGAGCCGCTTTGGAGACAATGTAAGCAGAAACATTAATTGGCCAGCCTTTGGTTTCCACCAAATCCTCTTTGACATCCTCTAAAAAGCCCTTCACTACCTCATCTACCTTCTCTTCTGTGAGGCCATCAGCATCACCTAGCTCCTTCTTAGCCTTTTCATTTGAAATAAGCTAAAAGACAATAATATTGTCTTGATGACACATACACACACAAATGGTCGATGTCTTCAGTATGACTCAAAAAATTTACGAGCACCATATGGTCAATTTCCTCTACAATTGTTGCAGTCACCAAGTCTCAGTGTGGTATGGCTTGTTCTTCTGACCAAATTGCCAAGATAGAAGAATCGAACCCCACATAAACCCCACTTTTTGCTTTTATTTATTTATTTATTATTTTACATCCTGGTCAAGTTTCAAACCCCTAACATTCTAAATCCTTAACACCTCCTCCCTTATTATAAGAGCAAAGAGGATACCACCTATGTTGTTACATTCTAAATTCTTAACACCTCCACCCTCATTATAAGAGCAAAGAGGATACCACCTATATTGTTACATGGCCAGTGCCATTGTGTCCTATTGGAAATGACCAAGTAGCTCTATTGTATGTTGACTTGTTACAATGAGTTCTATCACTGCCACAATTGTAGAGGAGTTGTGCCCTTTCATTGGTAGCATATAGAAGACTAGAAGTTGCTACATTTGCTTCTTTTTTACTCCATTATTTCATTTATGTTTTTTTCTTTTACACACTGAGCAACATTTTTTACTTTCAAAGAGAAGGGGTTTCAGTTTTGTACCTTTAACTGTCCCAAGGAAGAGGAGACATTAACTATTCTTGCTAAATTGGATACTTGAAGAAGTGGAATTAGTGCTTCTGTCACTTGCTTAATTCCATAGTAGTTTATTCTCACACAATTCTCTGCTGTTTTGTATGTTTGCTTCAAAACGTTTTTCAGCAACCCAGAATTTGCACCTGCAATCTATATAAGCATTTGCCCCATTAATTTGAAGGTGAAAAATGCTGTATCTTACAGAAAACTATAAGATTTTTGTGTTACGTGCTAAACGATATTATTTATGCTTGGACAACTTACATAATCATCCCCAATTTTCAGTGTTGTTGGCTCCTTTGTGTTGACTATGACTCCGAAAACTCCCGCATTGTTCACCTGCAATTTCGAAAGGGTGCTCATGTCATCAGAACTAGAACAAAGAGGTGATAAGGACAAATTGTTTTTATTTTTATTTTTGGAAATTATGAGCTTGTAGAAAGAGGTTTCTTGTTAGGGGTTTCTTTTTAAATCTTATTAATGATTTACGCAATAAATGACAGAGTTCCTATTTTAATTTTTATCAATATCTATTATGGTAAATGAGCAAGCTAATTAATTTATAATATTTTGGTAGGAATTCTTTTTAAATCTAGTCCATATATGATTTATGCAATACTTGACAAAGTTCCCATTTTAATCTCCATCAACATCTATTATGGTAAATAAGCAAACTAATTAATGTATTGTATTTTGGTAGGAATTCTTTTCAAATCTACTCCATGATTTATGCAAATACTTGACAGAGTTCCCATTTTAATCTCCATCAACATCAATTATGCATGGTAAGAAAGCAAGCTATTAATGTTTAATATTATGGTAGGGTTTGTTTAAATTTTATTACTTTTCTGGTTTCGTCCTAGCAAACTCTGTAATAACAATTACATATAAAACACATGCATTGAACTTCAATGAATATTATCCAAAGAAAAATATATGTATACTGAAGAACCAACAGCATGTAAATATATACAATAGTTACATGATGCATAATAAAACTCAAAAATAGAATAATTAATTAAAATGTCATTATTTTTATAAAACAATTACATGATGTTGAAAGTACCATCAATGCACTACCCTAAAAAAAAAAAAGTACATGTAATTTTCTCCTACAATAAATCATGTTTTTGTTCCCCACAAGACCACAAGTCCACAATTGAGGATTTTGATCTCAATTTGTAATCCCAAATTCGACTTTCCATGATTATCCCAAAAGACATAAATAAATATTTACATAAAACAGTTACAAACCATAGAATATTTAAACAATTACATGTTTAAACTTTAAATAGTTATATAGTTATATGATAAAACAGTTATGCGAATATTATGAAACAATACATGTATGTGTAATTGTTTCATACTCAATATCCAACATAATGCAGGAAGACACAATTACCGAATTGCAATAATGGAAGGGATGGTTATGAAAAGGGAATATAGAGCAATATTTAATTGGGCCGGATTTTCTCCTAAGATTATGGGATGATCATAGGTAGGTGTTTTTAATGTTCTCACTTTATGTCAAGGGTATTTTTGTCCCGCCCTATTTTAGTATACTTTATGCTGTAATTGTTTTTAAATTGGACTGATGCCAACATAAGTCTCAAAATTAGGACTTGTGACTAATTGCCTATATATATATATTGAGTAGAATTTCTAACAATCCATGCATCATGGGTCAAAATTAATAGATCAACAAAAAAAAAAAAATACAACAACAACAACAACAAACAACAAACAACAAACAAACATACTTCGAAGTTTTGAATTTAGCCATCTCTTTTGGATGGTGATATAAGCAATGAGAATGTTTAGAGAACGAGCTGAAATAAGTATCTAGTGAAAACAATTTTAAAAGTTTAAAATATTGTTGTTTGAAATTCAATAATAAGAAAATCAAACTCAATCACATTGTAGACACGCCATTTTCATCCCTAAGAGTTTATAAACTCATTTCATGAGTTTCTGAAGCATTTAGAAGTTTCTAAGCCTTGAATGACATTTTTGCCCTTTTAAGCTTATGTGAGTAGTTCATTATTGCATGCATATTTTTGTTTCATTTTTGCATTCCATCACTTGCATTTAGTTTTTAGGTGCATTTAGGATATATTGGTGTAATTTGGTTCGATTCTAGATATATAGGTTTGAATAGTTAATTAGAACTTTTGTGACTTGAAGGGTAATTTCGTCTTTTAACTCATATTTTTTCCAATTGACCTAGAAACTCATCCCGGATTGTTCCATTGTATTTATATTGATGAAAAGAGTCTATTTATAAAGTCAATTTAATGAAGGAATGGCTTTGGGATTAATTTACCATAATCTACACTTTTGTCTAATTGATCATTTTCAGTTAACCGCCTTATTAAAACCAACCACGTAACTGTGGTTGGAATTTTTTGCTCAAGAATATTCTAGACTTGTTCTTTATTGAATTATGAAAATTTGAGCTTTTGAATCACTCAATTCGAAGTTAATTTGAGCAAGTTGTGACCCTTTTAAACTAAAACACCCAAAATAGGAAGCAATAGGGGGGACCAAGCCCAAACCCTCGAGAGACCGATTGGCCCAACTAGTTCACTCGAGGTTCCATGCTCGGTTTTGCTAGCTTACCCTTTTTTGCACTGTTTGAGCTTCCTACTCTGTCTTTATTGCCCAAAGAGTTTTTATCCTTATTTTTTAGCTAACTTTAAGTTACTTAAGACCCAAGTGAATTAATTATAGCCATTCATTGATTTTATAGTAATTAATCTCAGCCATTGGATTCTTGGTTGATTATAAATTAATACCCTCCCATCAACATAAAACACTTTTCAGCCCCCTATATTTACTAAAACTAGAAGCATATCAAACCAAAGAAGAAAGAAGCATCCAGCAAAGGCTTTCTTTTGTAAGTAAGCCTCCTTCTCCTCTTCTCTTCTTCTCTCATTCTCTTAGGTTTTATTCTCTGCATGTTTAGGATGATTTTTTGCTTGGTTATCATGTCTATTGGATATTGTTGAGATTATTTGATGGATATTGTATGAATAGCATGATAATTTGCTAGGGTTTCTTCTTTGTGCGCTAAAATAATGATTTTCTCTCTCTATAATAGGGTTGTTTTGCATAGCATATTAGTTAAAGTATTAGAGCTATTTTCTCTTCATGGTTCACTTATATGCATGTTTTGGAGCACTTTTCATGTAGAACACATCTTGTATGAGGCTTATCTTGACATGTCTATAGATGATTATTCTTTTAGAGGATAATTATCCTTTTTAGAGAGTGAGTCTTTGCATGAGTGCTTTAGAGAGTCTGTTTAAGTATGCTATCTTTTTTATTGCATTCTTAGATATAGATTTTATGTAGGATATATGAAGAAATCATTCATATGAAGTACTTTTTACGTGAAATTATCTTAGAATAATTTTTCTTAAGAAAGCTCGCTGTAGAAAAGTCTTTTTCATGTTTTTACATAAAATCCTTATCTATTGAATCATGTTAAATTTTCTTTCTATGTTTTGAGTTATTATATGATATTTCACCATAATAATTCATTTTTTGCATATTTTTTATATTTTCATGCATGATAGTGAGTCTAGTGCATGTAGGAGCATATTAGGGTTTTGTTTTTCTTTTGATTTTTGCTTTTAGCATGATTGTTAGGATATTTTAGGGTTGTTTAATATTCTATCCAGGTTTGATTTAGGTCTTCTAAGAATGATTTGTGCATAAATATGGTTGATTTGAGCATGATAATTGTCTTATAGCATATATAGGACGATTATTTAGTATTTTCTCCATGTTTTGATATAATTGGCATATGGTAAGTTGGATTATGGTAAGTTTTGCAATGAATTGTTCCCTTCTCCCTCTTGGATTATTTTCTTTACATTGAATTAAGGTAATTCTTGAGTTTCCATTTTCTTAAGCTCTTTATTCTCTCAAAGTTCCTATTTTTATAAAACTTCTTATTTTCTCTTATTCTTTTTGGAAAACTTCTTATCTTTGAAAACTTTTCTTTTTCTTTAAATGGAAACTTAAGATTTATGGTAGTTCATTGTGAAGGGAATAACCTCTTTTGAATTACATGGACTTTAATTCTTGCATCTTTGTATGTGGGGTATGTAAGCGCCTTTTAGATCTTCAAGTCCGCCCTAAGATACAAAGTATCCTAGGTTTCTTATCCTTTTTCTTTTCTTTACTTTTTGTTTATTCTTTTTGTTTATTCTTTTATTCTTTATTCCTTATTTATTGCTTTCCATATCTCTTTATTCTTACATGGATGTGCATGAATGAATGTAGATGCATGGATGGTTATTTTTATATGCATGGTGACTAATTAATTAGGAAGTGATTGAAGTAGCCCATACAAATTAAGAGACTTTTTTTAGGGCAATGTGGGTGCCTATAGGATATTTCCTAAAACCTTCCCACATCATAAATTAGTCTCTGAATCCTCTCTTTGGTTTGTTAAGGATTGCCGTTTCTTATATTGGAGTCATTTGTTTGGTTTTGAAAGGTTTTCTCTAAATTGTTTTTATGTTTTTCCTTATTCCTTAAAAATGAGGTGGCTACTCCTTGCTTTTTGTTATTTGTTTTTGTGAACGTTAAAAACATATTTTTATTTATTTAAATATCTCTATTTTAAAAAGGACGGTCAAAACCAGTGGTTCACATACGTTATGGGATGTGCTAATATATGCTTTATTTCATAATCATGATAACATACAGGACTAAGTGTCATGAGATGTGCACTTTGGATGGTAAATATTTTCGTAGATAAGAAGAGCAAACACGTTCTTCCCATCTACGAAATCCTCCAAGAATATTAGACACTTAACTGAGTATCCAATATATGCCTCCCTCAATAGGAAAGGTGTACATGGGGAACAAGTGCATCATAAGTGGATGGAAACTCAGTGTTGTCCTACTGCATAATTTTGAGGACATACAGGATAACGAAATAGCATGAGATGTGCACTCTGGATGGTAAATATGCTCGAAAATAGGAAGAGCACGCACACACTCCACATCTACAAAATCCTCTAGGAATATCGGAGACTCAACCGAGTTTATATCCAATGCTTCCCTCAATAGGGAAGGTATACATAGGGAACGAGTCCATCACAAGTGAATGGAAACTCAGTGCCGTCCTAATGGAATTAGGAAGACCACTCAAATAATCCTTTTGCTGCCATATAAGGAAAAATATACCTAAAAGCAAAGCTACAACTACTATGCTTTTTTTTTATAAGCAAATCAATATATTAAGAAGAAAACAAGTTGTTGCTTCCATCCCCTTCATCTGAATCTGCAAAGATAACAGCATCCGGAAGAGAAGTGATGGGAATAGAACCAAAGCAGTTACAAAGGGTAGCCCACTGGGCAAGGTTATGAGCTACTTTATTAGCCAACCTACGAACACATCTAACCACCTATAAAGGGGTACTACTAAGAAGAGATTTGATATCAGAGATAATATGTTGGATGGCCAATGGGGATTCTGGTTCCAGTGAGCAAGAAGATCCATGACCAAGGAAATATCCCCCTTTACCATGATCAAAGAGAAACCCATAGTAGAGCACTTCAAAAGACCACCCAGTAAAGCTTTGGCTTCTGCCACTTTGGGATCAGGGGGACCCTCTTTGGTCATCCAACCAAACAAAAAGGAACCCAGGGAGTCTCTTAGAACAACACTAACAACAGAGAAAGAAGGATGAATGAATAATATCGAAATTGAGCTTGTACCACGGATTGGGAGGAGGCTTCCAACTAGGAATGGCATAAAAAGAAGGTCTTGCCAAAATGGGGCAAGCTTCATAGTGTTCAAAAGCAATTTTCT
>CM077829.1:19579884-19582384 GCA_039720395.1 Liquidambar formosana | reverse complement strand
TCCGGTTTACTAAGCCTGTAATACCTAGAACGGGGGTTGAATAGGTATTTTAATTTATCTTACCCAATTTTTATCCAATCAATTCAAACCTAAAAATCTATCAATCAATCACACAATAAATCAAACTATAAAACAATAAAAATATCACAAGAGAATTTTTACATAGAAAACCCTAGTAAGGAAAAAACACGGGATCTCGTCCAGTTGAAGCGAATCCACTAAGAAAGTAATGAGTATAAGAAACAATACTTCTAGACCCCATGGACTTAAGCAATCGCCTTCATTCCTATGATCCGTCGATCGATCCTCGTGTCTTTATGGCTTCGGATAGCATCCGACCTCTTTCAAATGATTCTCTAACTCATAAGCTCGCAAGTTTGATCTCTGTCACAATAGCTTCGGTGAACTCCAGCCACACACACTCAATGAAGAGCTCTAGAGAGAATGAAGCAAGATATTCAATGAAAACCCTAATAGGGAGAGGCTTGCTTAGCCTTCTCTATTGTAATAGCCTACATATATAGAGACTAAGAGATCCCAAAAGAATAGGAGTCGAAATCAGATCAAATAGGAAGGTTTTAAAAGAATTTTAAAACTGAATTTACGAACCTCGATCGATCGGCCATTAAACCCAATTGATCATGTAAAACATAGGCAAAATGGCTTTTAGAAAATAATACTGATCGATCGGCCCTCAACCCCATTCGATCAGGTTCCCTGTTTTGTTTTAAAAACCTTATAAATCAAATTAAAATCTTTTCTAAACATTCTTGAAAACAAAGAGATGTTTAAAAACAATTTTCCACCTAAGGTATTGGGAAACTAAAAGTCACTTACCTTCCCTACGAATGAATGTGAGCCGTAAAACAATAAGCTTCACTTCAAAACATCTTTGCAGCTACTCAAATCTTCAATCAACCTAAGACTTAACAAAACTTTGACATGAAATTTGACAACATCAAAAACATGGACTTTACACCCTGCACTTCAAATAAGTGCATGTACTAAAGTACTGCAATAATACCAAACTAATAGAAAAGGAGGAAAAAATGTACAATCACTCAAAAGCCTCTAGGGGTTGGGCTTAAACTAATCCCTTACAATGCGTAACCCATTGATTAGTCCAAACATCCGATAGTAAAAAATAAAAATAAAAAAAATAGAGATTTGAACTTAGAACCTCCGATTTAAGAATTAGGAGCCATGATCCATTCCTATTTGCACTACGTACCCTCATGATTCAAATAACACATAATAGTTTAACTGCTACAAATATTATATGGCAATTGAAAAGAAAAAAACGAAAACACCACACATTAAAAATAGTTTAGAGAGAGAGATGAAGAGATCACATATACATACATGCATACATATATCTTGTAGAGATGATGAATGTTAAGCTAGTAAGAAATGTAGCATATGAGCTAAGCCGAAGAAGTAGATTAGGCTTAACTCGATAAATTAATGACCTCCAAAATAAGGTTTGAACTTGACTTGTTATCTTATTAGCAAATTCGAACAAGTCTTTTTTCAAACCAAGCTCGAGATATTTATTTTAAAGGATCAATAAGCCTATCAAGTGGTATTAATTTGGTAAAGCTTGACTTTATAAAATAATGAACTTAAAAATAAAGTTTGAGTTTGACTCATTTTCTTCCAAGCTAGCTTGAACGATATTTTAATTAAGCGAATTTCAAGCAAAGTCCAAATAGCTTGGCTAGTCTTAAAACTCTAATATCCTAGTCACATATGCAAGAAAAAAAAATTAAATTTTGAAAATTTTAACGAGTACAATAAAGAGTGGATACTAAATTCAGAAATTATAACAAATACATAATAAAAGAATTGACATTTTGCAGTCCTAATGCACATTACAGATTTACAAGAGACATTTACATAGTCCAAAATTTTCAGCGAATGGCAAAACATTGGTGTTGTTAATGTTATAGTCACCAAGAACTACACACTCAACACATAGTAGAAACTGAAAATGTATGTATCATCATCATGAATTCTTATAAGTCGCTTCCATAGAGATTTCTAGTGTCCCTTTTGCCAGCCAAACAAACCAATCTAGTAAGAGAAGTGCAAAAAAGAAAGAAGAAGATTGAACCCTTAAGAGCACAGCGCAAATGGTTGTAGCTATTTTATATCACCTACAATAGTAATCAGGCAAAACAAGGAAACAAATATCAGCCTCAGCCATACCAAAGGATTAATCTTATAAGAAGTAAATTTTATGAGTGTTATTGCCCTTTTAAAACATCCTACAATCATCTTCTTACACTGATATAAAATCAAACAACATTAGGATCATCCCTCACCGATCTCAAACAAACCAATTGGAAATATTAGAGGATGATACTATTATAAAATCATTTTAGTAACTTGAAGACCTATGAATTAATTTTCAAAAACAAAGTCATAGTGCCAAATGTCTCAACCCTAATGGAGTAAGATTTGCAAATCAAAATTGGGTCTTATGACCTTCTATGCCCTT